>JAXFYN010000778.1:0-100370 GCA_036172215.1 Camellia granthamiana | reverse complement strand
TGTATTTACATATCTGCCACTGTGCAGGAGATTCCTATAGGTGTTCGAGTGTTCGAACCCTAATGCATGAGAAATGGAAAGCAAATGTCGTATTTACATATCTGCCACTGGTGCAGGAGAATCCATAGAGGTGTTCGAGTGTTCGAGACCCTAATGCGTGAGAAATGGTAAGGAAACGTTGTATTTACATATCTGCCACTGTGCAGGAGAATCTGTACAGGTGTTCGAGTGTTCGAACCCTAATGCGTGAGAAATGGTAAGTAAACGCCGCATTTTACATATCTGCCACTGTGCAGGAGAATCCGTATAGGTGTTCGAGTGTTTCGAACCCTAATGTGTGAGAAATGGTAAGGAAACGTTGTATTTACATATCTGCCACTGTGCCGGAGAATCCGTATAGGTGTTCGAGTGTTCGAACCCTAATACGTGAGAAATGGTAAGGAAACGTTGTATTTACATATCTGCAACTGTGCAGGAGAATCCGTATAGGTGTTCTAGTGTTCGAACCCCTAATGTGTGAGAAATGGTAAGGAAACGTTGTATTTACATATCTGCCACTGTGCAGGAGAATCCGTGTAGGTGTTCGAGTGTTCAAAACCCTAATACGTGAGAAATGGTTAGTAAATGTCGTCTTTACATATCTGCCATTGTGCAGGAGAATCCGTATAGGTGTTCGAGTGTTCGAACCCTAATGCGTGAGAAATGGTAAGGAAACGTTGTATTTAAATATCTGCCACTGTGCAGGAGAATCTGTATAGGTGTTCGAGTGTTCGATACGCTAATGCGTGAGAAATGGTAAGTAAACGCTGCATTTACATATCTGCCCACTGTGCAGGAGAATCCGTATAGCTGTTCGAGTGTTCGAACCCTAATGTGTGAGAAATGGTAAGGAAACGTTGTATTTACATATCTGCCACTGTGCAGCAGAATCTGTACAGGTGTTCGAGTGTTCGAACCCTAATGCGTGAGAAATTGGTAAGTAAAACGCCGCATTTACATATCTGCCACTGTGCAGGAGAATCCGTATAGGTGTTCGAGTGTTCGAACCCTAATGTGTGATAAATGGTAAGGAAACGTTGTATTTACATATCTGCCACTGTGCAGGAGAATCTGTATAGGTGTTCGAGTGTTCGAACCCTAATGTGTGAGAAATGGTAAGGAAACGTTGTATTTACATATCTGCAACTGTGCAGGAGAATCCGTATAGGTGTTCGAGTGTTCGAACCCTAATGCGTGAGAAATTGTAAGGAAACGTTGTATTTACATATCTGCCACTGTGCAGGAGATTCCTATAGGTGTTCGAGTGTTCGAACCCTAATGCATGAGAAATGGAAAGCAAATGTCGTATTTACATATCTGCCACTGTGCAGGAGAATCCATAGAGGTGTTCGAGTGTTCGAACCCTAATGCGTGAGAAATGGTTAAGGAAACGTTGTATTCACATATCTGCAACTGTGCAGGAGAATCCGTATAGGTGTTCGAGTGTTCGAACCCTAATGCGTGAGAAATGGTAAGGAAACGTTGTATTTACATATCTGCCACTGTGCAGGAGAATCCGTATAGGTGTTCGAGTGTTCGAACCCTAATGCGTGAGAAATTGTAAGGAAACGTTGTATTTACATATCTGCCACTGTGCAGGAGATTCCTATAGGTGTTCGAGTGTTCGAACCCTAATGCATGAGAAAATGGAAAGCAAATGTCGTATTTACATATCTGCCACTGTGCAGGAGAATCCATAGAGGTGTTCGAGTGTTCGAACCCTAATGCGTGAGAAATGGTAAGGAAACGTTGTATTTACATATCTGCCACTGTGCAGGAGAATCTGTACAGGTGTTCGAGTGTTCGAACCCTAATGCGTGAGAAATGGTAAGTAAACGCCGCATTTACATATCTGCCACTGTGCAGGAGAATCCGTATAGGTGTTCGAGTGTTCGAACCCTAATGTGTGAGAAATGGTAAGGAAACGTTGTATTTACATATCTGCCACTGTGCAGGAGAATCCGTATAGGTGTTCGAGTGTTCGAACCCTAATACGTGAGAAATGGTAAGGAAACGTTGTATTTACATATCTGCAACCGTGCAGGAGAATCCGTATAGGTGTTCGAGTGTTCGAACCCTAATGTGTGAGAAATGGTAAGGAAACGTTGTATTTACATATCTGCCTCTGTGCAGGAGAATCCGTATAGGTGTTCGAGTGTTCAAACCCTAATACGTGAGAAATGGTAAGTAAATGTCGTCTTTACATATCTGCCACTGTGCAGGAGAATCCGTATAGGTGTTCGAGTGTTCGAACCCTAATGCGTGAAAAATTGTAAGGAAACGTTGTATTTACATATACGCCACTGTGGAGGAGAATCCGTATAGGTGTTCGAGTATTCGAACCCTAATGCGTGGGAAATGGTAAGTAAATGTCGTATTTACATATCTGCCACTGTGCAGGAGAATCCGTAGAGGTGTTCGAGTGTTCGAACCCTAATGCGTGAGAAATGGTAAGGAAACGTTGTATTCACATATCTGCAACTGTGCAAGAGAATTCGTATAGGTGTTCGAGTGTTCGAACCCTAATGCGTGAGAAATTGTAAGGAAACGTTGTATTTACATATATGCCACTGTGCAGGAGAATCCATATAGGTGTTCGAGTGTTCGAACCCTAATGCGTGGGAAATGGTAAGTAAGTGTCATATTTACATATCTGCCACTGTGCAGGAGAATCCGTAGAGATGTTCGAGTGTTCGAACCCTAATGCGTGAGAAATGGTAAGGAAACGTTGTATTCACATATCTGCAACTGTGCAGGAGAATCCGTATAGGTGTTCGAGTGTTTCGAACCCTAATGCGTGAGAAATGGTAAGGAAACGTTGTATTTACATATCTGCCACTGTGCAGGAGAATCCGTATAGGTGTTCGAGTGTTCGAACCCTAATGCGTGAGAAATTGTAAGGAAACGTTGTATTTACATATCTGCCACTGTGCAGGAGATTCCTATAGGTGTTTCGAGTGTTCGAACCCTAATGCATGAGAAATGGAAAGCAAATGTCGTATTTACATATCTGCCACTGTGCAGGAGAATCCATAGAGGTGTTCGAGTGTTCGAACCCCTAACGCGTGAGAAATGGTAAGGAAACGTTGTATTTACATATCTGCCACTGTGCAGGAGAATCTGTACTGGTGTTCGAGTGTTCGAACCCCTAATGCGTGAGAAATGGTAAGTAAACGCCCGCATTTACATATCTGCCACTGTGCAGGAGAATCCGTATAGGTGTTCGAGTGTTCGAACCCTAATGTGTGAGAAATGGTAAGGAAACGTTGTATTTACTTATCTGCCACTGTGCCGGAGAATCCGTATAGGTGTTCGAGTGTTCGAACCCTAATACGTGAGAAATGGTAAGGAAACGTTGTATTTACATATCTGCAACTGTGCAGGAGAATCCGTATAGGTGTTCGAGTGTTCGAACCCTAATGTGTGAGAAATGGTAAGGAAACGTTGTATTTACATATCTGCAACTGTGCAGGAGAATCCGTATAGGTGTTCGAGTGTTCGAACCCTAATGCGTGAGAAATGGTAAGGAAACGTTGTATTTACATATGTACCACTGTGCAGGAGAATCCGTATAGGTGTTCGAGTGTTCGAACCCTAATGCGTGAGAAATGGTAAGGAAACGTTGTATTTACATATGTACCACTGTGCAGGAGAATCCGTATAGGTGTTCGAGTGTTCGAACCCTAATGCGTGAGAAATGATAAGGAAACGTTGTATTTACATATTTGCCACTGTGCAGGAGAATCCGTATAGGTGTTCGAGTGTTCGAACCCTAATGCGTGAGAAATTGTAAGGAAACGTTGTATTTACATATCTGCCACTGTGCAGGAGAATCCTATAGGTGTTCGAGTAATCCTATAGGTGTTCGAGTGTTCGAACCCTAATGCGTGAGAAATGGTAAGTAAATGTCGTATTTACATGTCTGCCACTGTGCAGGAGAATCCGTATAGGTGTTCGAGTGTTCGAACCCTAACGCGTGAGAAATGGTAAGGAAACGTTGTATTTACATATCTGCAACTGTGCAGGAGAATCCGTATAGCTGTTCGAGTGTTCGAACCGTAATGCGTGAGAAATGGTAAGGAAACGTTGTATTTTCATATCTACCCCTGTGCAGGAGAATCCGTATAGGTGTTCGAGTGTTCGAACCCTAATGCGTGAAAAATTGTAAGGAAACGTTGTATTTACATATACGCCACTGTGGAGGAGAATCCGTATAGGTGTTCGAGTATTCGAACCCTAATGCGTGGGAAATGGTAAGTAAATGTCGTATTTACATATCTGCCACTGTGCAGGAGAATCCGTAGAGGTGTTCGAGTGTTCGAACCCTAATGCGTGAGAAATGGTAAGGAAACGTTGTATTTACATATCTGCCACTGTGCAGGAGAATCTGTACAGGTGTTCGAGTGTTCGAACCCTAATGCGTGAGAAATGGTAAGTAAACGCCGCATTTACATATCTGCCACTGTGCAGGAGAATCCGTATAGGTGTTCGAGTGTTCGAACCCTAATGTGTGAGAAATGGTAAGGAAACGTTGTATTTACATATCTGCCACTGTGCAGGAGAATCCGTATAGGTGTTCGAGTGTTCGAACCCTAATACGTGAGAAATGGTAAGGAAACGTTGTATTTACATATCTGCAACCGTGCAGGAGAATCCGTATAGGTGTTCGAGTGTTCGAACCCTAATGTGTGAGAAATGGTAAGGAAACGTTGTATTTACATATCTGCCACTGTGCAGGAGAATCCGTATAGGTGTTCGAGTGTTCAAACCCTAATACGTGAGAAATGGTAAGTAAATGTCGTCTTTACATATCTGCCACTGTGCAGGAGAATCCGTATAGGTGTTCGAGTGTTCGAACCCTAATGCGTGAAAAATTGTAAGGAAACGTTGTATTTACATATACGCCACTGTGGAGGAGAATCCGTATAGGTGTTCGAGTATTCGAACCCTAATGCGTGGGAAATGGTAAGTAAATGTCGTATTTACATATCTGCCACTGTGCAGGAGGATCCGTAGAGGTGTTCGAGTGTTCGAACCCTAATGCGTGAGAAATGGTAAGGAAACGTTGTATTCACATATCTGCAACTGTGCAAGAGAATTCGTATAGGTGTTCGAGTGTTCGAACCCTAATGCGTGAGAAATTGTAAGGAAACGTTGTATTTACATATATGCCACTGTGCAGGAGAATCCATATAGGTGTTCGAGTGTTCGAACCCTAATGCGTGGGAAATGGTAAGTAAGTGTCATATTTACATATCTGCCACTGTGCAGGAGAATCCGTAGAGATGTTCGAGTGTTCGAACCCTAATGCGTGAGAAATGGTAAGGAAACGTTGTATTCACATATCTGCAACTGTGCAGGAGAATCCGTATAGGTGTTCGAGTGTTCGAACCCTAATGCGTGAGAAATGGTAAGGAAACGTTGTATTTACATATCTGCCACTGTGCAGGAGAATCCGTATAGGTGTTCGAGTGTTCGAACCCTAATGCGTGAGAAATTGTAAGGAAACGTTGTATTTACATATCTGCCACTCTGCAGGAGATTCCTATAGGTGTTCGAGTGTTCGAACCCTAATGCATGAGAAATGGAAAGCAAATGTCGTATTTACATATCTGCCACTGTGCAGGAGAATCCATAGAGGTGTTCGAGTGTTCGAACCCTAACGCGTGAGAAATGGTAAGGAAACGTTGTATTTACATATCTGCCACTGTGCAGGAGAATCTGTACTGGTGTTCGAGTGTTCGAACCCTAATGCGTGAGAAATGGTAAGTAAACGCCGCATTTACATATCTGCCACTGTGCAGGAGAATCCGTATAGGTGTTCGAGTGTTCGAACCCTAATGTGTGAGAAATGGTAAGGAAACGTTGTATTTACTTATCTGCCACTGTGCCGGAGAATCCGTATAGGTGTTCGAGTGTTCGAACCCTAATACGTGAGAAATGGTAAGGAAACGTTGTATTTACATATCTGCAACTGTGCAGGAGAATCCGTATAGGTGTTCGAGTGTTCGAACCCTAATGTGTGAGAAATGGTAAGGAAACGTTGTATTTACATATCTGCAACTGTGCAGGAGAATCCGTATAGGTGTTCGAGTGTTCGAACCCTAATGCGTGAGAAATGGTAAGGAAACGTTGTATTTACATATGTACCACTGTGCAGGAGAATCCGTATAGGTGTTCGAGTGTTCGAACCCTAATGCGTGAGAAATGGTAAGGAAACGTTGTATTTACATATGTACCACTGTGCAGGAGAATCCGTATAGGTGTTCGAGTGTTCGAACCCTAATGCGTGAGAAATGATAAGGAAACGTTGTATTTACATATTTGCCACTGTGCAGGAGAATCCGTATAGGTGTTCGAGTGTTCGAACCCTAATGCGTGAGAAATTGTAAGGAAACGTTGTATTTACATATCTGCCACTGTGCAGGAGAATCCTATAGGTGTTCGAGTAATCCTATAGGTGTTCGAGTGTTCGAACCCTAATGCGTGAGAAATGGTAAGTAAATGTCGTATTTACATGTCTGCCACTGTGCAGGAGAATCCGTATAGGTGTTCGAGTGTTCGAACCCTAACGCGTGAGAAATGGTAAGGAAACGTTGTATTTACATATCTGCAACTGTGCAGGAGAATCCGTATAGCTGTTCGAGTGTTCGAACCGTAATGCGTGAGAAATGGTAAGGAAACGTTGTATTTTCATATCTACCCCTGTGCAGGAGAATCCGTATAGGTGTTCGAGTGTTCGAACCCTAATGCGTGAAAAATTGTAAGGAAACGTTGTATTTACATATACGCCACTGTGGAGGAGAATCCGTATAGGTGTTCGAGTATTCGAACCCTAATGCGTGGGAAATGGTAAGTAAATGTCGTATTTACATATCTGCCACTGTGCAGGAGAATCCGTAGAGGTGTTCGAGTGTTCGAACCCTAATGCGTGAGAAATGGTAAGGAAACGTTGTATTCACATATCTGCAACTGTGCAAGAGAATTCGTATAGGTGTTCGAGTGTTCGAACCCTAATGCGTGAGAAATTGTAAGGAAACGTTGTATTTACATATATGCCACTGTGCAGGAGAATCCGTATAGGTGTTCGAGTGTTCGAACCCTAATGCGTGGGAAATGGTAAGTAAATGTCGTATTTACATATCTGCCACTGTGTAGGAGAATCCGTAGAGATGTTCGAGTGTTCGAACCCTAATGCGTGAGAAATGGTAAGGAAACGTTGTATTCACATATCTGCAACTGTGCAGGAGAATCCGTATAGGTGTTCGAGTGTTCGAACCCTAATGCGTGAGAAATTGTAAGGAAACGTTGTATTTACATATCTGCCACTGTGCAGGAGATTCCTATAGGTGTTCGAGTGTTCGAACGCTAATGCATGAGAAATGGAAAGCAAATGTCGTATTTACATATCTGCCACTGTGCAGGAGAATCCATAGAGGTGTTCGAGTGTTCGAACCCTAATGCGTGAGAAATGGTAAGGAAACGTTGTATTTACATATCTGCAACTGTGCAGGAGAATCCATATAGGTGTTCGAGTGTTCGAACCCTAATGCGTGAGAAATTGTAAGGAAACGTTGTATTTACATATCTGCCACTGTGCAGGAGATTCCTATAGGTGTTCGAGTGTTCGAACCCTAATGCATGAGAAATGGAAAGCAAATGTCGTATTTACATATCTGCCACTGTGCAGGAGAATCCATAGAGGTGTTCGAGTGTTCGAACCCTAATGCGTGAGAAATGGTAAGTAAACGCCGCATTTACATATCTGCCACTGTGCAGGAGAATCCGTATAGGTGTTCGAGTGTTCGAACCCTAATGTGTGAGAAATGGTAAGGAAACGTTGTATTTACATATCTGCCACTGTGCAGGAGAATCCGTATAGGTGTTCGAGTGTTCGAACCCTAATACGTGAGAAATGGTAAGGAAACGTTGTATTTACATATCTGCAACTGTGCAGGAGAATCCGTATAGGTGTTCGAGTGTTCGAACCCTAATGTGTGAGAAATGGTAAGGAAACGTTGTATTTACATATCTGCCACTGTGCAGGAGAATCCGTATAGGTGTTCGAGTGTTCAAACCCTAATACGTGAGAAATGGTAAGTAAATGTCATCATTACATATCTGCCATTGTGCAGGAGAATCCGTATAGGTGTTCGAGTGTTCGAACCCTAATGCGTGAAAAATTGTAAGGAAACGTTGTATTTACATATACGCCACTGTGGAGGAGAATCCGTATAGGTGTTCGAGTATTCGAACCCTAATGCGTGGGAAATGGTAAGTAAATGTCGTATTTACATATCTGCCACTGTGCAGGAGAATCCGTAGAGGTGTTCGAGTGTTCGAACCCTAATGCGTGAGAAATGGTAAGGAAACGTTGTATTCACGTATCTGCAACTGTGCAAGAGAATTCGTATAGGTGTTCGAGTGTTCGAACCCTAATGCGTGAGAAATTGTAAGGAAACGTTGTATTTACATATATGCCACTGTGCAGGAGAATCCGTATAGGTGTTCGAGTGTTCAAACCCTAATGCGTGGGAAATGGTAAGTAAGTGTCGTATTTACATATCTGCCACTGTGCAGGAGAATCCGTAGAGATGTTCGAGTGTTCGAACCCTAATGCGTGAGAAATGGTAAGGAAACGTTGTATTCACATATCTGCAACTGTGCAGGAGAATCCGTATAGGTGTTCGAGTGTTCGAACCCTAATGCGTGAGAAATGGTAAGGAAACGTTGTATTTACATAACTGCCACTGTGCAGGAGAATCCGTATAGGTGTTCGAGTGTTCGAACCCTAATGCGTGAGAAATTGTAAGGAAACGTTGTATTTACATATCTGCCACTGTGCAGGAGATTCCTATAGGTGTTCGAGTGTTCGAACCCTAATGCATGAGAAATGGAAAGCAAATGTCGTATTTACATATCTGCCACTGTGCAGGAGAATCCATAGAGGTGTTCGAGTGTTCGAACCCTAATGCGTGAGAAATGGTAAGGAAACGTTGTATTTACATATCTGCCATTGTGCAGGAGAATCTGTACAGGTGTTCGAGTGTTCGAACCCTAATGCGTGAGAAATGGTAAGTAAACGCCGCATTTACATATCTGCCACTGTGCAGGAGAATCCGTATAGGTGTTCGAGTGTTCGAACCCTAATGTGTGAGAAATGGTAAGGAAACGTTGTATTTACATATCTGCCACTGTGCCGGAGAATCCGTATAGGTGTTCGAGTGTTCGAACCCTAATACGTGAGAAATGGTAAGGAAACGTTGTATTTACATATCTGCAACTGTGCAGGAGAATCCGTATAGGTGTTCGAGTGTTCGAACCCTAATGTGTGAGAAATGGTAAGGAAACGTTGTATTTACATATCTGCCACTGTGCAGGAGAATCCGTATAGGTGTTCGAGTGTTCAAACCCTAATACGTGAGAAATGGTAAGTAAATGTCGTCTTTACATATCTGCCATTGTGCAGGAGAATCCGTATAGGTGTTCGAGTGTTCGAACCCTAATGCGTGAGAAATGGTAAGGAAACGTTGTATTTAAATATCTGCCACTGTGCAGGAGAATCTGTATAGGTGTTCGAGTGTTCGAACCCTAATGCGTGAGAAATGGTAAGTAAACGCTGCATTTACATATCTGCCACTGTGCAGGAGAATCCGTATAGCTGTTCGAGTGTTCGAACCCTAATGTGTGAGAAATGGTAAGGAAACGTTGTATTTACATATCTGCCACTGTGCAGCAGAATCTGTACAGGTGTTCGAGTGTTCGAACCCTAATGCGTGAGAAATGGTAAGTAAACGCCGCATTTACATATCTGCCACTGTGCAGGAGAATCCGTATAGGTGTTCGAGTGTTCGAACCCTAATGTGTGAGAAATGGTAAGGAAACGTTGTATTTACATATCTGCCACTGTGCAGGAGAATCCGTATAGGTGTTCGAGTGTTCGAACCCTAATACGTGAGAAATGGTAAGTAAATGTCGTCTTTACATATCTGCCATTGTGCCGGAGAATCCGTATAGGTGTTCGAGTGTTCGAACCCTAATGCGTGAGAAATGGTAAGGAAACGTTGTATTTACATAACTGCCACTGTGCAGGAGAATCCGTATAGGTGTTCGAGTGTTCGAACCCTAATGCGTGAGAAATTGTAAGGAAACGTTGTATTTACATATCTGCCACTGTGCAGAAGAATCCTATAGGTGTTCGAGTGTTCGAACCCTAATGCGTGAGAAATGGAAAGCAAATGTCGTATTTACATATCTGCCACTGTGCAGGGGAATCCATAGAGGTGTTCGAGTGTTCGAACCCTAATGCGTGAGAAATGGTAAGGAAACGTTGTATTTACATATCTGCCACTGTGCAGGAGAATCTGTATAGGTGTTCGAGTGTTCGAACCCTAATGCGTGAGAAATGGTAAGTAAACGCTGCATTTACATATCTGCCACTGTGCAGGAGAATCCGTATAGGTGTTCGAGTGTTCGAACCCTAATGTGTGAGAAATGGTAAGGAAACGTTGTATTTACATATCTGCCACTGTGGAGGAGAATCCGTATAGGTGTTCGAGTGTTCGAACCCTAATACGTGAGAAATGGTAAGTAAAGGTCGTCTTTACATATCTGCCACTGTGCAGGAGAATCCGTATAGGTGTTCGAGTGTTCGAACCCTAATGCGTGAGAAATGGTAAGGAAACGTTGTATTTACATATCTGCAACTGTGCAGGAGAATCCGTATAGGTGTTCGAGTGTTCGAACCCTCATGCGTGAGAAATTGTAAGGAAACGTTGTATTTACATATCTGCCACTGTGCAGGAGAATCCTATATCTGCCACGAGTGTTCGAACCCTAATGCGTGAGAAATGGTAAGTAAATGTCGTATTTACATATCTGCCACTGTGCAGGAGAATCCGTATAGATGTTCGAGTGTTCGAACCCTAACGCGTGAGAAATGGTAAGGAAACGTTGTATTTACATATCTGCAACTGTGCAGGAGAATCCGTATAGGTGTTCGAGTGTTCGAACCCTAATGCGTGAGAAATTGTAAGGAAACGTTGTATTTACATATATGCCACTGTGGAGTATTCGAACCCTAATGCGTGGGAAATGGTAAGTAAAATGTCGTATTTACATATCTGCCACTGTGCAGGAGAATCCGTAGAGGTGTTCGAGTGTTCGAACCCTAATGCGTGAGAAATGGTAAGGAAACGTTGTATTCACATATCTGCAACTGTGCAGGAGAATCCGTATAGGTGTTCGAGTGTTCGAACCCTAATGCGTGAGAAATGGTAAGGAAACGTTGTATTTACATATCTGCCACTGTGCAGGAGAATCCGTATAGGTGTTCGAGTGTTCGAACCCTAATGCGTGAGAAATTGTAAGGAAACGTTGTATTTACATATCTGCCACTGTGCAGGAGAATCCTATAGGTGTTCGAGTGTTCGAACCCTAATGCGTGAGAAATGGAAAGCAAATGTCGTATTCACATATCTGCCACTGTGCAGGAGAATCCATAGAGGTGTTCGAGTGTTCGAACCCTAATGCGTGAGAAATGGTAAGGAAACGTTGTATTTACGTATCTGCCGCTGTGCAGGAGAATCCGTATAGGTGTTCGAGTGTTCGAACCCTAATGCGTGAGAAAATGGTAAGGAAACGTAGTATTTACATATCTGCCACAGTGCAGGAGAATCCGTATAGGTGTTCGAGTGTTCGAACCCTAATGTGTGAGAAATGGTAAGGAAACGTTGAATTTACATATCTGTCACTGTGCAGGAGAATCCGTATTGGTGTTCGAGTGTTCAAACCCTAATACGTGAGAAATGGTAAGGAAACGTTGTATTTACATATCTGCAACTGTGCAGGAGAATCCGTATAGGTGTTCGAGTGTTCGAACCCTAATGTGTGAGAAATGGTAAGGAAACGTTGTATTTACATATCTGCCACTGTGCAGGAGAATCCGTATAGGTGTTCGAGTGTTCGAACCCTCATGCGTGAGAAATTGTAAGGAAACGTTGTATTTACATATCTGCCACTGTGCAGGAGAATCCTATATCTGCCACGAGTGTTCGAACCCTAATGCGTGAGAAATGGTAAGTAAATGTCGTATTTACATATCTGCCACTGTGCAGGAGAATCCGTATAGGTGTTCGAGTGTTCGAACCCTAACGCGTGAGAAATGGTAAGGAAACGTTGTATTTACATATCTGCAACTGTGCAGGAGAATCCGTATAGGTGTTCGAGTGTTCGAACCCTAATGCGTGAGAAATTGTAAGGAAACGTTGTATTTACATATATGCCACTGTGGAGTATTCGAACCCTAATGCGTGGGAAATGGTAAGTAAATGTCGTATTTACATATCTGCCACTGTGTAGGAGAATCCGTAGAGGTGTTCGAGTGTTCGAACCCTAATGCGTGAGAAATGGTAAGGAAACGTTGTATTCACATATCTGCAACTGTGCAGGAGAATCCGTATAGGTGTTCGAGTGTTCGAACCCTAATGCGTGAGAAATGGTAAGGAAACGTTGTATTTACATATCTGCCACTGTGCAGGAGAATCCGTATAGGTGTTCGAGTGTTCGAACCCTAATGCGTGAGAAATTGTAAGGAAACGTTGTATTTACATATCTGCCACTGTGCAGGAGAATCCTATAGGTGTTCGAGTGTTCGAACCCTAATGCGTGAGAAATGGAAAGCAAATGTCGTATTCACATATCTGCCACTGTGTAGGAGAAACCATAGAGGTGTTCGAGTGTTCGAACCCTAATGCGTGAGAATTGGCAAGGAAACGTTGTATTTACATATCTGCCACTGTGCAGGAGAATCTGTATAGGTGTTCAAGTGTTCGAACCCTAATGCATGAGAAATGGTAAGTAAACGCCGCATTTACATATCTGCCACTGTGCAGGAGGATCCGTATAGGTGTTCGAGTGTTCGAACCCTAATGTGTGAGAAATGGTAAGGAAACGTTGAATTTACATATCTGTCACTGTGCAGGAGAATCCGTATAGGTGTTCGAGTGTTCGAACCCTAATACGTGAGAAATGGTAAGGAAACGTTGTATTTACATATCTGCAACTGTGCAGGAGAATCCGTATAGGTGTTCGAGTGTTCGAACCCTAATGTGTGAGAAATGGTAAGGAAACGTTGTATTTACATATCTGCCACTGTGCAGGAGAATCCGTATAGGTGTTCGAGTGTTCAAACCCTAATACGTGAGAAATGGTAAGTAAATGTCGTCTTTACATATCTGCCATTGTGCAGGAGAATCCGTATAGGTGTTCGAGTGTTCGAACCCTAATGCGTGAGAAATGGTAAGGAAACGTTGTATTTAAATATCTGCCACTGTGCAGGAGAATCTGTATAGGTGTTCGAGTGTTCGAACCCTAATGGGTGAGAAATGGTAAGTAAACGCTGCATTTACATATCTGCCACTGTGCAGGAGAATCCGTATAGGTGTTCGAGTGTTCGAACCCTAATGTGTGAGAAATGGTAAGGAAACGTTGTATTTACATATCTGCCACTGTGCAGGAGAATCTGTACAGGTGTTCGAGTGTTCGAACCCTAATGCGTGAGAAATGGTAAGTAAACGCCGCATTTACATATCTGCCACTGTGCCGGAGAATCCGTATAGGTGTTCGAGTGTTCGAACCCTAATGTGTGAGTAATGGTAAGGAAACGTTGCATTTACATATCTGCCACTGTGCAGGAGAATCCGTATAGGTGTTCGAGTGTTCGAACCCTAATACGTGAGAAATGGTAAGTAAATGTCGTCTTTACGTATCTGCCATTGTGCAGGAGAATCCGTATAGGTGTTCGAGTGTTCGAACCCTAATGCGTGAGAAATGGTAAGGAAACGTTGTATTTACATATCTACCACTGTGCAGGAGAATCCGTATAGGTGTTCGAGTGTTCGAACCCTAATGCGTGAGAAATTGTAAGGAAACGTTGTATTTACATATATGCCACTGTGCAGGAGAATCCGTATAGGTGTTCGAGTGATCGAACCCTATTGCGTGGGAAAGGGAAAGTAAATGTCGTATTTACATATCTGCCACTGTGCAGGAGAATCCGTAGAGATGTTCGAGTGTTCGAACCCTAATGCGTGAGAAATGGTAAGGAAACGTTGTATTCACATATCTGCAACTGTGCAGGAGAATCCATATAGGTGTTCGAGTGTTCGAACCCTAATGCGTGAGAAATGGTAAGGAAACGTTGTATTTACATATCTGCCACTGTGCAGGAGAATCTGTATAGGTGTTCGAGTGTTCGAACCCTAATGCTTGAGAAATGGTAAGTAAACGTTGCATTTACATATCTGCCACTGTGCAGGAGAATCCGTATAGGTGTTCGAGTGTTCGAACCCTAATGTGTGAGAAATGGTAAGGAAACGTTGTATTTACATATCTGCCACTGTGCAGGAGAATCCGTATAGGTGTTCGAGTGTTCGAGTGTTCGAACCTTAATGTGTGAGAAATGGTAAGGAAACGTTGTATTTACATATCTGCCACTGTGCAGGAGAATCCGTATAGGTGTTCGAGTGTTCGAAACCCTAATACGTGAGAAATGGTAAGTAAATGTCGTCTTTACATATCTGCCTCTGTGCAGGAGAATCCGTATAGGTGTTCGAGTGTTCGAACCCTAATGCGTGAGAAATGGTAAGGAAACGTTGTATTTACATATCTGCCACTGTGCAGGAGAATCTGTATAGGTGTTCGAGTGTTCGAACCCTAATGCGTGAGAAATGGTAAGTAAAACGCCGCATTTACATATCTGCCACTGTGCAGGAGAATCCGTATAGGTGTTCGAGTGTTCGAACCCTAATGTGTGAGAAATGGTAAGGAAACGTTGTATTTACATATCTGCCACTGTGCAGGAAAATCCGTATAGGTGTTCGAGTGTTCGAACCCTAATACGTGAGAAATGGTAAGTAAATGTCGTCTTTACATATCTGCCACTGTGCAGGAGAATCCGTATAGGTGTTCGAGTGTTCGAACCCCTAATGCGTGAGAAATGGTAAGGAAACGTTGTATTTACATATCTGCCACTGTGCAGGAGAATCTGTATAGGTGTTCGAGTGTTCGAACCCTAATGCGTGAGAAATGGTAAGTAAACGCCGCATTTACATATCTGCCACTGTGCAGGAGAATCCGTACAAGTGTTCGAGTGTTCGTACCCTAATGTGTGAGAAATGGTAAGGAAACGTTGTATTTACATATCTGCCACTGTGCAGGAGAATCCGTATAGGTGTTCGAGTGTTCGAACCCTAATATGTGAGAAATGGGTAAGTAAATGTCGTCTTTACATATCTGCCACTGTGCAGGAGAATCCGTATAGGTGTTCGAGTGTTCGAACCCTAATGCGTGAGAAATGGTAAGGAAACGTTGTATTCACATATCTGCAACTGTGCAGGAGAATCCGTATAGGTGTTCGAGTGTTCGAACCCTAATGCGTGAGAAATTGTAAGGAAACGTTGTATTTACATATCTGCCACTGTGCAGGAGAATCCTATATCTGCCACGAGTGTTCGAACCCTAATGCGTGAGAAATGGTAAGTAAATGTCGTATTTACATATCTGCCACTGTGCAGGAGAATCCGTATAGGTGTTCGAGTGTTCGAACCCTAACGCGTGAGAAATGGTAAGGAAACGTTGTATTCACATATCTGCAACTGTGCAGGAGAATCCGTATAGGTGTTCGAGAGTTCGAACCCTAATGCGTGAGAAATTGTAAGGAAACGTTGTATTTACATATATGCCACTGTGGAGTATTCGAACCCTAATGCGTGGGAAATGGTAAGTAAATGTCGTATTTACATATCTGCCACTGTGCAGGAGAATCCGTAGAGGTGTTCGAGTGTTCGAACCCTAATGCGTGAGAAATGGTAAGGAAACGTTGTATTCACATATCTGCAACTGTGCAGGAGAATCCGTATAGGTGTTCGAGTGTTCGAACCCCTAATGCGTGAGAAATGGTAAGGAAACGTTGTATTTACATATCTGCCACTGTGCAGGAGAATCTGTATAGGTGTTCGAGTGTTCGAACCCTAATGCTTGAGAAATGGTAAGTAAACGTTGCATTTACATATCTGCCACTGTGCAGGAGAATCCGTATAGGTGTTCGAGTGTTCGAACCCTAATGTGTGAGAAATGGTAAGGAAACGTTGTATTTACATATCTGCCACTGTGCAGGAGAATCCGTATAGGTGTTCGAGTGTTCGAGTGTTCGAACCTTAATGTGTGAGAAATGGTAAGGAAACGTTGTATTTACATATCTGCCACTGTGCAGGAGAATCCGTATAGGTGTTCGAGTGTTCGAACCCTAATACGTGAGAAATGGTAAGTAAATGTCGTCTTTACATATCTGCCTCTGTGCAGGAGAATCCGTATAGGTGTTCGAGTGTTCGAACCCTAATGCGTGAGAAATGGTAAGGAAACGTTGTATTTACATATCTGCCACTGTGCAGGAGAATCTGTATAGGTGTTCGAGTGTTCGAACCCTAAATGCGTGAGAAATGGTAAGTAAACGCCCGCATTTACATATCTGCCACTGTGCAGGAGAATCCGTATAGGTGTTCGAGTGTTCGAACCCTAATGTGTGAGAAATGGTAAGGAAACGTTGTATTTACATATCTGCCACTGTGCAGGGAAAATCCGTATAGGTGTTCGAGTGTTCGAACCCTAATACGTGAGAAATGGTAAGTAAATGTCGTCTTTACATATCTGCCACTGTGCAGGAGAATCCGTATAGGTGTTCGAGTGTTCGAACCCTAATGCGTGAGAAATGGTAAGGAAACGTTGTATTTACATATCTGCCACTGTGCAGGAGAATCTGTATAGGTGTTCGAGTGTTCGAACCCTAATGCGTGAGAAATGGTAAGTAAACGCCCGCATTTACATATCTGCCACTGTGCAGGAGAATCCGTACAAGTGTTCGAGTGTTCGTACCCTAATGTGTGAGAAATGGTAAGGAAACGTTGTATTTACATATCTGCCACTGTGCAGGAGAATCCGTATAGGTGTTCGAGTGTTCGAACCCTAATATGTGAGAAATGGTAAGTAAATGTCGTCTTTACATATCTGCCACTGTGCAGGAGAATCCGTATAGGTGTTCGAGTGTTCGAACCCTAATGCGTGAGAAATGGTAAGGAAACGTTGTATTCACATATCTGCAACTGTGCAGGAGAATCCGTATAGGTGTTCGAGTGTTCGAACCCTAATGCGTGAGAAATTGTAAGGAAACGTTGTATTTACATATCTGCCACTGTGCAGGAGAATCCTATATCTGCCACGAGTGTTCGAACCCTAATGCGTGAGAAATGGTAAGTAAATGTCGTATTTACATATCTGCCACTGTGCAGGAGAATCCGTATAGGTGTTCGAGTGTTCGAACCCTAACGCGTGAGAAATGGTAAGGAAACGTTGTATTCACATATCTGCAACTGTGCAGGAGAATCCGTATAGGTGTTCGAGAGTTCGAACCCTAATGCGTGAGAAATTGTAAGGAAACGTTGTATTTACATATATGCCACTGTGGAGTATTCGAACCCTAATGCGTGGGAAATGGTAAGTAAATGTCGTATTTACATATCTGCCACTGTGCAGGAGAATCCGTAGAGGTGTTCGAGTGTTCGAACCCTAATGCGTGAGAAATGGTAAGGAAACGTTGTATTCACATATCTGCAACTGTGCAGGAGAATCCGTATAGGTGTTCGAGTGTTCGAACCCTAATGCGTGAGAAATGGTAAGGAAACGTTGTATTTACATATCTGCCACTGTGCAGGAGAATCTGTATAGGTGTTCGAGTGTTCGAACCCTAATGCTTGAGAAATGGTAAGTAAACGTTGCATTTACATATCTGCCACTGTGCAGGAGAATCCGTATAGGTGTTCGAGTGTTCGAACCCTAATGTGTGAGAAATGGTAAGGAAACGTTGTATTTACATATCTGCCACTGTGCAGGAGAATCCGTATAGGTGTTCGAGTGTTCGAGTGTTCGAACCTTAATGTGTGAGAAATGGTAAGGAAACGTTGTATTTACATATCTGCCACTGTGCAGGAGAATCCGTATAGGTGTTCGAGTGTTCGAACCCTAATACGTGAGAAATGGTAAGTAAATGTCGTCTTTACATATCTGCCTCTGTGCAGGAGAATCCGTATAGGTGTTCGAGTGTTCGAACCCTAATGCGTGAGAAATGGTAAGGAAACGTTGTATTTACATATCTGCCACTGTGCAGGAGAATCTGTATAGGTGTTCGAGTGTTCGAACCCTAATGCGTGAGAAATGGTAAGTAAACGCCGCATTTACATATCTGCCACTGTGCAGGAGAATCCGTATAGGTGTTCGAGTGTTCGAACCCTAATGTGTGAGAAATGGTAAGGAAACGTTGTATTTACATATCTGCCACTGTGCAGGAAAATCCGTATAGGTGTTCGAGTGTTCGAACCCTAATACGTGAGAAATGGTAAGTAAATGTCGTCTTTACATATCTGCCACTGTGCAGGAGAATCCGTATAGGTGTTCGAGTGTTCGAACCCTAATGCGTGAGAAATGGTAAGGAAACGTTGGAAACGTTGTATTTACATATCTGCCACTGTGCAGGAGAATCTGTATAGGTGTTCGAGTGTTCGAACCCTAATGCGTGAGAAATGGTAAGTAAACGCCGCATTTACATATCTGCCACTGTGCAGGAGAATCCGTACAAGTGTTCGAGTGTTCGTACCCTAATGTGTGAGAAATGGTAAGGAAACGTTGTATTTACATATCTGCCACTGTGCAGGAGAATCCGTATAGGTGTTCGAGTGTTCGAACCCTAATATGTGAGAAATGGTAAGTAAATGTCGTCTTTACATATCTGCCACTGTGCAGGAGAATCCGTATAGGTGTTCGAGTGTTCGAACCCTAATGCGTGAGAAATGGTAAGGAAACGTTGTATTCACATATCTGCAACTGTGCAGGAGAATCCGTATAGGTGTTCGAGTGTTCGAACCCTAATGCGTGAGAAATTGTAAGGAAACGTTGTATTTACATATCTGCCACTGTGCAGGAGAATCCTATATCTGCCACGAGTGTTCGAACCCTAATGCGTGAGAAATGGTAAGTAAATGTCGTATTTACATATCTGCCACTGTGCAGGAGAATCCGTATAGGTGTTTTCACGTGTTCGAACCCTAACGCGTGAGAAATGGTAAGGAAACGTTGTATTCACATATCTGCAACTGTGCAGGAGAATCCGTATAGGTGTTCGAGAGTTCGAACCCTAATGCGTGAGAAATTGTAAGGAAACGTTGTATTTACATATATGCCACTGTGGAGTATTCGAACCCTAATGCGTGGGAAATGGTAAGTAAATGTCGTATTTACATATCTGCCACTGTGCAGGAGAATCCGTAGAGGTGTTCGAGTGTTCGAACCCTAATGCGTGAGAAATGGTAAGGAAACGTTGTATTCACATATCTGCAACTGTGCAGGAGAATCCGTATAGGTGTTCGAGTGTTCGAACCCTAATGCGTGAGAAATGGTAAGGAAACGTTGTATTTACATATCTGCCACTGTGCAGGAGAATCCGTATAGGTGTTCGAGTGTTCGAACCCTAATGCGTGAGAAATTGTAAGGAAACGTTGTATTTACATATCTGCCATTGTGCAGGAGAATCCTATAGGTGTTCGAGTGTTCGAACCCTAATGCGTGAGAAATGGAAAGCAAATGTCGTATTTACATATCTGCCACTGTGCAGGAGAATCCATAGAGGTGTTCGAGTGTTCGAACCCTAATGCGTGAGAATTGGCAAGGAAACGTTGTATTTGCATATCTGCCACTGTGCAGGAGAATCTGTATAGGTGTTCAAGTGTTCGAACCCTAATGCATGAGAAATGGTAAGTAAACGCCGCATTTACATATCTGCCACTGTGCAGGAGAATCCGTATAGGTGTTCGAGTGTTCGAACCCTAATGTGTGAGAAATGGTAAGGAAACGTTGTATTTACATATCTGTCACTGTGCAGGAGAATCCGTATAGGTGTTCGAGTGTTCGAACCCTAATACGTGAGAAATGGTAAGGAAACGTTGTATTTACATATCTGCAACTGTGCAGGAGAATCCGTATAGGTGTTCGAGTGTTCGAACCCTAATGTGTGAGAAATGGTAAGGAAACGTTGTATTTACATACCTGCCACTGTGCAGGAGAATCCGTATAGGTGTTCGAGTGTTTAAACCCTAATACGTGAGAAATGGTAAGTAAATGTCGTCTTTACATATCTGCCATTGTGCAGGAGAATCCGTATAGGTGTTCGAGTGTTCGAACCCTAATGCGTGAGAAATGGTAAGGAAACGTTGTATTTAAATATCTGCCACTGTGCAGGAGAATCTGTATAGGTGTTCGAGTGTTCGAACCCTAATGCGTGAGAAATGGTAAGTAAACGCTGCATTTACATATCTGCCACTGTGCAGGAGAATCCGTATAGGTGTTCGAGTGTTCGAACCCTAATGTGTGAGAAATGGTAAGGAAACGTTGTATTTACATATCTGCCACTGTGCAGGAGAATCTGTACAGGTGTTCGAGTGTTCGAACCCTAATGCGTGAGAAATGGTAAGTAAACGCCGCATTTACATATCTGCCACTGTGCCGGAGAATCCGTATAGGTGTTCGAGTGTTCGAACCCTAATGTGTGAGAAATGGTAAGGAAACGTTGCATTTACATATCTGCCACTGTGCAGGAGAATCCGTATAGGTGTTCGAGTGTTCGAACCCTAATACGTGAGAAATGGTAAGTAAAGGTCGTCTTTAGATATCTGCCATTGTGCAGGAGAATCCGTATAGGTGTTCGAGTGTTCGAACCCTAATGCGTGAGAAATGGTAAGGAAACGTTGTATTTACATAACTGCCACTGTGCAGGAGAATCCGTATAGGTGTTCGAGTGTTCGAACCCTAATGCGTGAGAAATTGTAAGGAAACGTTGTATTTACATATCTGCCACTGTGCAGGAGAATCCTATAGGTGTTCGAGTGTTCGAACGCTAATGCGTGAGAAATGGAAAGCAAATGTCGTATTTACATATCTGCCACTGTGCAGGGGAATCCATAGAGGTGTTCGAGTGTTCGAACCCTAATGCGTGAGAAATGGTAAGGAAACGTTGTATTTACATATCTGCCACTGTGCAGGAGAATCTGTATATGTGTTCGAGTGTTCGAACCCTAATGCTTGAGAAATGGTAAGTAAACGCTGCATTTACATATCTGCCACTGTGCAGGAGAATCCGTATAGGTGTTCGAGTGTTCGAACCCTAATGTGTGAGAAATGGTAAGGAAACGTTGTATTTACATATCTGCCACTGTGCAGGAGAATCCGTATAGGTGTTCGAGTGTTCGAGTGTTCGAACCTTAATGTGTGAGAAATGGTAAGGAAACGTTGTATTTACATATCTGCCACTGTGCAGGAGAATCCGCATAGGTGTTCGAGTGTTCGAACCCTAATACGTGAGAAATGGTAAGTAAATGTCGTCTTTACATATCTGCCACTGTGCAGGAGAATCCGTATAGGTGTTCGAGTGTTCGAACCCTAATGCGTGAGAAATGGTAAGGAAACGTTGTATTTACATATCTGCCACTGTGCAGGAGAATCTGTATAGGTGTTCGAGTGTTCGAACCCTAATGCGTGAGAAATGGTAAGTAGTCGCCGCATTTACATATCTGCCACTGTGCAGGAGAATCCATATAGGTGTTCGAGTGTTCGAACCCTAATGTGTGAGAAATGGTAAGGAAACGTTGTATTTACATATCTGCCACTGTGCAGGAAAATCCGTATAGGTGTTCGAGTGTTCGAACCCTAATACGTGAGAAATGGTAAGTAAATGTCGTCTTTACATATCTGCCACTGTGCAGGAGAATCCGTATAGGTGTTCGAGTGTTCGAACCCTAATGCGTGAGAAATGGTAAGGAAACGTTGTATTTACATAACTGCCACTGTGCAGGAGAATCTGTATAGGTGTTCGAGTGTTCGAACCCTAATGCGTGAGAAATGGTAAGTAAACGCCGCATTTACATATCTGCCACTGTGCAGGAGAATCCGTACAGGTGTTCGAGTGTTCGAACCCTAATGTGTGAGAAATGGTAAGGAAACGTTGTATTTACATATCTGCCACTGTGCAGGAGAATCCGTATAGGTGTTCGAGTGTTCGAACCCTAATATGTGAGAAATGGTAAGTAAATGTCGTCTTTACATATCTGCCACTGTGCAGGAGAATCCGTATAGGTGTTCGAGTGTTCGAACCCTAATGCGTGAGAAATGGTAAGGAAACGTTGTATTTACATATCTGCCACTGTGCAGGAGAATCCGTATAGGTGTTCGAGTGTTCGAACCCTAATGCGTGAGAAATTGTAAGGAAACGTTGTATTTACATATCTGCCACTGTGCAGGAGAATCCTATAGGTGTTCGTGTGTTCGAACCCTAATGCGTGAGAAATGGTAAGTAAATGTCGTATTTACATATCTGCCACTGTGCAGGAGAATCCGTATAGGTATTCGAGTGTTCGAACCCTAACGCGTGAGAAATGGTAAGGAAACGTTGTATTTACATATCTGCAACTGTGCAGGAGAATCCGTTTAGGTGTTCGAGTGTTCGAACCCCAATGCGTGAGAAATGGTAAGGAAACGTTGTATTTACATATCTACCACTGTGCAGGAGAATCCGTATAGGTGTTCGAGTGTTCGAACCCTAATGCGTGGGAAATGGTAAGTAAATGTCGTATTTACATATCTGCCACTGTGCTGGAGAATCCGTAGAGATTTTCGAGTGTTCGAACCCTAATGCGTGAGAAATGGTAAGGAAACGTTGTATTCACATATCTGCAACTCTGCAGGAGAATCCGTATATGTGTTCGAGTGTTCGAACCCTAATGCGTGAGAAATGGTAAGGAAACGTTGTATTTACATATCTGCCACTGTGCAGGAGAATCCGTATAGGTGTTCGAGTGTTCGAACCCTAATGCGTGAGAAATTGTAAGGAAACGTTGTATTTACATATCTGCCACTGTGCAGGAGATTCCTATAGGTGTTCGAGTGTTCGAACCCTAATGCGTGAGAAATGGAAAGCAAATGTCGTATTTACATATCTGCCACTGTGCAGGAGAATCCATAGAGGTGTTCGAGTGTTCGAACCCTAATGCGTGAGAAATGGTAAGGAAACGTTGTATTTACATATCTGCCACTGTGCAGGAGAATCTGTATAGGTGTTCGAGTGTTCGAACCCTAATGCGTGAGAAATGGTAAGTAAACGCCGCATTAACATATCTGCCGTTGTGCAGGAGAATCCGTATAGGTGTTCGAGTGTTCGAACCCTAATGTGTGAGAAATGGTAAGGAAACGTTGTATTTACATATCTGCCACTGTGCAGGAGAATCCGTATAGGTGTTCGAGTGTTCGAACCCTAATACGTGAGAAATGGTAAGTAAATGTCGTCTTTACATATCTGCCACTGTCCAGGAGAATCCGTATAGGTGTTCGAGTGTTCGAACCCTAATGCGTGAGAAATGGTAAGGAAACGTTGTATTTACATATCTGCCACTGTGCAGGAGAATCCGTATAGGTGTTCGAGTGTTCGAACCCTAATGCGTGAGAAATTGTAAGGAAACGTTGTATTTACATATCTGCCACTATGCAGGAGAATCCTATAGGTGTTCGAGTGTTCGAACCCTAATGCGTGAGAAATGGTAAGTAAATGTCGTATTTACATATCTGCCACTGTGCAGCAGAATCCGTATAGGTGTTCGAGTGTTCGAACCCTAACGCGTGAGAAATGGTAAGGAAACGTTGTATTTACATATCTGCAACTATGCAGGAGAATCCGTATAGGTGTTCGAGTGTGCGAACCCTAATGCGTGAGAAACGGTAAGGAAACGTTGTATTTACATATCTAACACTGTGCAGGAGAATCCGTATAGGTGTTCGAGTGTTCGAACCCTAATGCGTGAGAAATTGTAAGGAAACGTTGTATTTACATATATGCCACTGTGGAGGAGAATCCGTATAGGTGTTCGAGTGTTCGAACCCTAATACGTGAGAAATGGTAAGTAAATGTCGTCTTTACATATCTGCCACTGTGCAGGAGAATCCGTATAGGTGTTCGAGTGTTCGAACCCTAATGCGTGAGAAATGGTAAGGAAACGTTGTATTTACATATCTACCACTGTGCAGGAGAATCCGTATAGGTGTTCGAGTGTTCGAACCCTAATGCGTGAGAAATGGTAAGGAAACGTTGTATTTACATATCTGCCACTGTGCAGGAGAATCTGTATAGGTGTTCGAGTGTTCGAACCCTAATGCGTGAGAAATGGTAAGTAAACGCCGCATTTACATATCTGCCACTGTGCAGGAGAATCCGTATAGGTGCTCGAGTGTTCGAACCCTAATGTGTGAGAAATGGTAAGGAAACGTTGTATTTACATATCTGCCACTGTGCAGGAGAATCCGTATAGGTGTTCGAGTGTTCGAACCCTAATACGTGAGAAATGGTAAGTAAATGTCGTCTTTACATATCTGCCACTGTCCAGGAGAATCCGTATAGGTGTTCGAGTGTTCGAACCCTAATGCGTGAGAAATGGTAAGGAAACGTTGTATTTACATATCTGCCACTGTGCAGGAGAATCCGTATAGGCGTTCGAGTGTTCGAACCCTAATGCGTGAGAAATTGTAAGGAAACGTTGTATTTACATATCTGCCACTATGCAGGAGAATCCTATAGGTGTTCGAGTGTTCGAACCCTAATGCGTGAGAAATGGTAAGTAAATGTCGTATTTACATATCTGCCACTGTGCAGGAGAATCCGTATAGGTGTTCGAGTGTTCGAACCCTAACGCGTGAGAAATGGTAAGGAAACGTTGTATTTACATATCTGCAATTATGCAGGAGAATCCGTATAGGTGTTCGAGTGTGCGAACCCTAATGCGTGAGAAACGGTAAGGAAACGTTGTATTTACATATCTACCACTGTGCAGGAGAATCCGTATAGGTGTTCGAGTGTTCGAACCCTAATGCGTGAGAAATTGTAAGGAAACGTTGTATTTACATATATGCCACTGTGGAGGAGAATCCGTATAGGTGTTCGAGTGTTCGAACCCTAATACGTGAGAAATGGTAAGTAAATGTCGTCTTTACATATCTGCCACTGTGCAGGAGAATCCGTATAGGTGTTCGAGTGTTCGAACCCTAATGCGTGAGAAATGGTAAGGAAACGTTGTATTTACATATCTACCACTGTGCAGGAGAATCCGTATAGGTGTTCGAGTGTTCGAACCCTAATGCGTGAGAAATGGTAAGGAAACGTTGTATTTACATATCTGCCACTGTGTAGGAGAATCTGTATAGGTGTTCGAGTGTTCGAACCCTAATGCGTGAGAAATGGTAAGGAAACGTTGTATTTACATATCTACCACTGTGCAGGAGAATCCGTATAGGTGTTCGAGTGTTCGAACCCTAATGCGTGAGAAATGGTAAGGAAACGTTGTATTTACATATCTGCCACTGTGCAGGAGAATCTGTATAGGTGTTCGAGTGTTCGAACCCTAATGCGTGAGAAATGGTAAGTAAACGCCGCATTTACATATCTGCCACTGTGCAGGAGAATCAGTATAGGTGCTCGAGTGTTCGAACCCTAATGTGTGAGAAATGGTAAGGAAACGTTGTATTTACATATCTGCCACTGTGCAGGAGAATCCGTATAGGTGTTCGAGTGTTCGAACCCTAATACGTGAGAAATGGTAAGTAAATGTCGTCTTTACATATCTGCCACTGTGCAGGAGAATCCGTATAGGTGTTCGAGTGTTCGAACCCTAATGCGTGAGAAATGGTAAGGAAACGTTGTATTTACATATCTGCCACTGTGCAGGAGAATCCGTATAGGTGTTCGAGTGTTCGAACCCTAATGCGTGAGAAATTGTAAGGAAACGTTGTATTTACATATCTGCCACTATGCAGGAGAATCCTATAGGTGTTCGAGTGTTCGAACCCTAATGCGTGAGAAATGGTAAGTAAATGTCGTATTTACATATCTGCCACTGTGCAGGAGAATCCGTATAGGTGTTCGAGTGTTCGAACCCTAACGCGTGAGAAATGGTAAGGAAACGTTGTATTTACATATCTGCAATTATGCAGGAGAATCCGTATAGGTGTTCGAGTGTGCGAACCCTAATGCGTGAGAAACGGTAAGGAAACGTTGTATTTACATATCTACCACTGTGCAGGAGAATCCGTATAGGTGTTCGAGTGTTCGAACCCTAATGCGTGAGAAATTGTAAGGAAACGTTGTATTTACATATATGCCACTGTGGAGGAGAATCCGTATTGGTGTTCGAGTATTCGAACCCTAATGCGTGGGAAATGGTAAGTAAATGTCGTATTTACATATCTGCCACTGTGCAGGAGAATCCGTAGAGGTGTTCGAGTGTTCGAACCCTAATGCACGAGAAATGGTAAGGAAACATTGTATTCACATATCTGCAACTGTGCAGGAGAATCCGTATAGGTGTTCGAGTGTTCGAACCCTAATGCGTGAGAAATTGTAAGGAAACGTTGTATTTACATATATGCCACTGTGCAGGAGAATCCGTATAGGTGTTCGAGTGTTCGAACCCTAATGCGTGGGAAATGGTAAGTAAATGTCGTATTTACATATCTGCCACTGTGCAGGAGAATCCGTAGAGATGTTCGAGTGTTCGAACCCTAATGCGTGAGAAATGGTAAGGAAACGTTGTATTCACATATCTGCAACTGTGCAGGAGAATCTGTATAGGTGTTCGAGTGTTCGAACCCTAATGCGTGAGAAATGGTAAGGAAACGTTGTATTTACATATCTGCCACTGTGCAGGAGAATCCGTATAGGTGTTCGAGTGTTCGAACCCTAATGCGTGAGAAATTGTAAGGAAACGTTGTATTTACATATCTGCCACTGTGCAGGAGAATCCTATAGGTGTTCGAGTGTTCGAACCCTAATGCGTGAGAAATGGAAAGCAAATGTCGTATTTACATATCTGCCACTGTGCAGGGGAATCCATAGAGGTGTTCGAGTGTTCGAACCCTAATGCGTGAGAAATGGTAAGGAAGCGTTGTATTTACATATCTGCCACTGTGCAGGAGAATCTGTATAGGTGTTCGAGTGTTCGAACCCTAATGTGTGAGAAATGGTAAGTAAACGCTGCATTTACATATCTGCCACTGTGCAGGAGAATCCGTATAGGTGTTCGAGTGTTCGAACCCTAATGTGTGAGAAATGGTAAGGAAACGTTGTATTTACATATCTGCCACTGTGGAGGAGAATCCGTATAGGTGTTCGAGTGTTCGAACCCTAATGTGTGAGAAATGGTAAGGAAACGTTGTATTTACATATCTGCAACTGTGCAGGAGAATCCGTATAGGTGTTCGAGTGTTCGAACCCTAATGCGTGAGAAATTGTAAGGAAACGTTGTATTTACATATCTGCCACTGTGCAGGAGAATCCTATATCTGCCACGAGTGTTCGAACCCTAATGCGTGAGAAATGGTAAGTAAATGTCGTATTTACATATCTGCCACTGTGCAGGAGAATCCGTATAGGTGTTCGAGTGTTCGAACCCTAACGCGTGAGAAATGGTAAGGAAACGTTGTATTTACATATCTGCAACTGTGCAGGAGAATCCGTATAGGTGTTCGAGTGTTCAAACCCTAATGCGTGAGAAATTGTAAGGAAACGTTGTATTTACATATATGCCACTGTGGAGTATTCGAACCCTAATGCGTGGGAAATGGTAAGTAAATGTCGTATTTACATATCTGCCACTGTGCAGGAGAATCCGTAGAGGTGTTCGAGTGTTCGAACCCTAATGCGTGAGAAATGGTAAGGAAACGTTGTATTCACATATCTGCAACTGTGCAGGAGAATCCGTATAGGTGTTCGAGTGTTCGAACCCTAATGCGTGAGAAATGGTAAGGAAACGTTGTATTTACATATCTGCCACTGTGCAGGAGAATCCCTATAGGTGTACGAGTGTTCGAACCCTAATGCGTGAGAAATTGTAAGGAAACATTGTATTTACATATCTGCCACTGTGCAGGAGAATCCTATAGGTGTTCGAGTGTTCGAACCCTAATGCGGGAGAAATGGAAAGCAAATGTCGTATTTACACATCTGCCACTGTGCAGGAGAATCCATAGAGGTGTTCGAGTGTTCGAACCCTAATGCGTGAGAATTGGCAAGGAAACGTTGTATTTACATATCTGCCACTGTGCAGGAGAATCTGTATAGGTGTTCAAGTGTTCGAACCCTAATGCATGAGAAATGGTAAGTAAACGCCGCATTTACATATCTGCCACTGTGCAGGAGAATCCGTATAGGTGTTCGAGTGTTCGAACCCTAATGTGTGAGAAATGGTAAGGAAACGTTGTATTTACATATCTGTCACTGTGCAGGAGAATCCGTATAGGTGTTCGAGTGTTCGAACCCTAATACGTGAGAAATGGTAAGAAAACGTTGTATTTACATATCTGCAACTGTGCAGGAGAATCCGTATAGGTGTTCGAGTGTTCGAACCCTAATGTGTGAGAAATGGTAAGGAAACGTTGTATTTACATATCTGCCACTGTGCAGGAGAATCCGTATAGGTGTTCTAGTGTTCAAACCCTAATACGTGAGAAATGGTAAGTAAATGTCGTCTTTACATATCTGCCATTGTGCAGGAGAATCCGTATAGGTGTTCGAGTGCTCGAACCCTAATGCGTGAGAAATGGTAAGGAAACGTTGTATTTAAATATCTGCCACTGTGCAGGAGAATCTGTATAGGTGTTCGAGTGTTCGAACCCTAATGCGTGAGAAATGGTAAGTAAACGCTGCATTTACATATCTGCCACTGTGCAGGAGAATCCGTATAGGTGTTCGAGTGTTCGAACCCTAATGTGTGAGAAATGGTAAGGAAACGTTGTATTTACATATCTGCGACTGTGCAGGAGAATCTGTACAGGTGTTCGAGTGTTCGAACCCTAATGCGTGAGAAATGGTAAGTAAACGCCGCATTTACATATCTGCCACTGTGCCGGAGAATCCGTATAGGTGTTCGTGTGTTCGAACCCTAATGTGTGAGAAATGTTAAGGAAACGTTGCATTTACATATCTGCCACTGTGCAGGAGAATCCGTATAGGTGTTCGAGTGTTCGAACCCTAATACGTGAGAAATGGTAAGTAAATGTCGTCTTTACATATCTGCCATTGTGTAGGAGAATCCGTATAGGTGTTCGAGTGTTCGAACCCTAATGCGTGAGAAATGGTAAGGAAACGTTGTATTTACATAACTGCCACTGTGCAGGAGAATCCGTATAGGTGTTCGAGTGTTCGAACCCTAATGCGTGAGAAATTGTAAGGAAACGTTGTATTTACATATCTGCCACTGTGCAGGAGAATCCTATAGGTGTTCGAGTGTTCGAACCCTAATGCGTGAGAAATGAAAAGCAAATGTCGCATTTACATATCTGCCACTGTGCAGGGGAATCCATAGAGGTGTTCGAGTGTTCGAACCCTAATGCGTGAGAAATGGTAAGGAAACGTTGTATTTACATATCTGCCACTGTGCAGGAGAATCTGTATAGGTGTTCGAGTGTTCGAACCCTAATGCTTGAGAAATGGTAAGTAAACGCTGCATTTACATATCTGCCACTGTGCAGGAGAATCCGTATAGGTGTTCGAGTGTTCGAACCCTAATGTGTGAGAAATGGTAAGGAAACGTTGTATTTACATATCTGCCACTGTGCAGGAGAATCCGTATAGGTGTTCGAGTGTTCGAGTGTTCGAACCTTAATGTGTGAGAAATGGTAAGGAAACGTTGTATTTTCATATCTGCCACTATGCAGGAGAATCCGTATAGGTGTTCGAGTGTTCGAACCCTAATACGTGAGAAATGGTAAGTAAATGTCGTCTTTACATATCTGCCACTGTGCAGGAGAATCCGTATAGGTGTTCAAGTGTTCGAACCCTAATGCGTGAGAAATGGTAAGGAAACGTTGTATTTACATATCTGCCACTGTGCAGGAGAATCTGTATAGGTGTTCGAGTGTTCGAACCCTAATGCGTGAGAAATGGTAAGGAAACGTTGCATTTACATATCTGCCACTGTGCAGGAGAATCCGTACAGGTGTTCGAGTGTTCGAACCCTAATGTGTGAGAAATGGTAAGGAAACGTTGTATTTACATATCTGCCACTGTGCAGGAGAATCCGTATAGGTGTTCGAGTGTTCGAACCCTAATTTGTGAGAAATGGTAAGTAAATGTCGTCTTTACATATCTGCCACTGTGCAGGAGAATCCGTATAGGTGTTCGAGTGTTCGAACCCTAATACGTGAGAAATGGTAAGTAAATGTCGTCTTTACATATCTGCCACTGTGCAAGAGAATCCGTATAGGTGTTCGAGTGTTCGAACCCTAATGCGTGAGAAATGGTAAGGAAACGTTGTATTTACATATCTGCCACTGTGCAGGAGAATCTGTATAGGTGTTCGAGTGTTCGAACCCTAATGCGTGAGAAATGGTAAGTAAACGCCGCATTTACATATCTGCCACTGTGCAGGAGAATCCGTACAGGTGTTCGAGTGTTCGAACCCTAATGTGTGAGAAATGGTAAGGAAACGTTGTATTTACATATCTGCCACTGTGCAGGAGAATCCGTATAGGTGTTCGAGTGTTCGAACCCTAATTTGTGAGAAATGGTAAGTAAATGTCGTCTTTACATATCTGCCACTGTGCAGGAGAATCCGTATAGGTGTTCGAGTGTTCGAACCCTAATGCGTGAGAAATGGTAAGGAAACGTTGTATTTACATATCTGCCACTGTGCAGGAGAATCCGTATAGGTGTTCGAGTGTTCGAACCCTAATGCGTGAGAAATTGTAAGGAAACGTTGTATTTACATATCTGCCACTGTGCAGGAGAATCCTATAGGTGTTCGAGTGTTCGAACCCTAATGCGTGAGAAATGGTAAGTAAATGTCGTATTTACATATCTGCCACTGTGCAGGAGAATCCGTATAGGTATTCGAGTGTTCGAACCCTAACGCGTGAGAAATGGTAAGGAAACGTTGTATTTACATATCTGCAACTGTGCAGGAGAATCCGTATAGGTGTTCGAGTGTTCGAACCCCAATGCGTGAGAAATGGTAAGGAAACGTTGTATTTACATATCTACCACTGTGCAGGAGAATCCGTATAGGTGTTCGAGTGTTCGAACCCTAATGCGTGAGAAATTGTAAGGAAACGTTGTATTTACATATATGCCACTGTGGAGGAGAATCCGTATAGGTGTTTGAGTATTCGAACCCTAATGCGTGGGAAATGGTAAGTAAATGTCGTATTTACATATCTGCCACTGTGCAGGAGAATCCGTAGAGGTGTTCGAGTGTTCGAACCCTAATGCACGAGAAATGGTAAGGAAACGTTGTATTCACATATCTGCAACTGTGCAGGAGAATCCGTATAGGTGTTCGAGTGTTCGAACCCTAATGCGTGAGAAATTGTAAGGAAACGTTGTATTTACATATATGCCACTGTGCAGGAGAATCCGTATAGGTGTTCGAGTGTTCGAACCCTAATGCGTGGGAAATGGTAAGTAAATGTCGTATTTACATATCTGCCACTGTGCAGGAGAATCCGTAGAGATGTTCGAGTGTTCGAACCCTAATGCGTGAGAAATGGTAAGGAAACGTTGTATTCACATATCTGCAACTGTGCAGGAGAATCCGTATAGGTGTTCGAGTGTTCGAACCCTAATGCGTGAGAAATGGTAAGGAAACGTTGTATTTACATATCTGCCACTGTGCAGGAGAATCCGTATAGGTGTTCGAGTGTTCGAACCCTAATGCGTGAGAAATTGTAAGGAAACGTTGTATTTACATATCTGCCACTGTGCAGGAGAATCCTATAGGTGTTCGAGTGTTCGAACCCTAATGCGTGAGAAATGGAAAGCAAATGTCGTATTTACATATCTGCCACTGTGCAGGGGAATCCATAGAGGTGTTCGAGTGTTCGAACCCTAATGCGTGAGAAATGGTAAGGAAACGTTGTATTTACATATCTGCCACTGTGCAGGAGAATCTGTATAGGTGTTCGAGTGTTCGAACCCTAATGCGTGAGAAATGGTAAGTAAACGCTGCATTTACATATCTGCCACTGTGCAGGAGAATCCGTATAGGTGTTCGAGTGTTCGAACCCTAATGTGTGAGAAATGGTAAGGAAACGTTGTATTTACATATCTGCCACTGTGGAGGAGAATCCGTATAGGTGTTCGAGTGTTCGAACCCTAATACGTGAGAAATGGTAAGTAAAGGTCGTCTTTACATATCTGCCACTGTGCAGGAGAATCCGTATAGGTGTTCGAGTGTTCGAACCCTAATGCGTGAGAAATGGTAAGGAAACGTTGTATTTACATATCTGCAACTGTGCGGGAGAATCCGTATAGGTGTTCGAGTGTTCGAACCCTAATGCGTGAGAAATTGTAAGGAAACGTTGTATTTACATATCTGCCACTGTGCGGGAGAATCCTATATCTGCCACGAGTGTTCGAACCCTAATGCGTGAGAAATGGTCAGTAAATGTCGTATTTACATATCTGCCACTGTGCAGGAGAATCCGTAGAGGTGTTTGAGTGTTCGAACCCTAATGCACGAGAAATGGTAAGGAAACGTTGTATTCACATATCTGCAACTGTGCAGGAGAATCCGTATAGGTGTTCGAGTGTTCGAACCCTAATGCGTGAGAAATTGTAAGGAAACGTTGTATTTACATATATGCCACTGTGCAGGAGAATCCGTATAGGTGTTCGAGTGTTCGAACCCTAATGCGTGGGAAATGGTAAGTAAATGTCGTATTTACATATCTGCCACTGTGCAGGAGAATCCGTAGAGATGTTCGAGTGTTCGAACCCTAATGCGTGAGAAATGGTAAGGAAACGTTGTATAAACATATCTGCAACTGTGCAGGAGAATCCGTATAGGTGTTCGAGTGTTCGAACCCTAATGCGTGAGAAATGGTAAGGAAACGTTGTATTTACATATCTGCCACTGTGCAGGAGAATCCGTATAGGTGTTCGAGTGTTCGAACCCTAATGCGTGAGAAATTGTAAGGAAACGTTGTATTTACATATCTGCCACTGTGCAGGAGAATCCTATAGGTGTTCGAGTGTTCGAACCCTAATGCGTGAGAAATGGAAAGCAAATGTCGTATTTACATATCTGCCACTGTGCAGGGGAATCCATAGAGGTGTTCGAGTGTTCGAACCCTAATGCGTGAGAAATGGTAAGGAAACGTTGTATTCACATATCTGCAACTGTGCAGGAGAATCCGTACAGGTGTTCGAGTGTTCGAACCCTAATGCGTGAGAAATGGTAAGGAAACGTTGTATTTACATATCTGCCACTGTGCAGGAGAATCCGTATAGGTGTTCGAGTGTTCGAACCCTAATGCGTGAGAAATTGTAAGGAAACATTGTATTTACATATCTGCCACTGTGCAGGAGAATCCTATAGGTGTTCGAGTGTTCGAACCCTAATGCGTGAGAAATGGAAAGCAAATGTCGTATTTACATATCTGCCACTGTGCAGGAGAATCCATAGAGGTGTTCGAGTGTTCGAACCCTAATGCGTGAGAATTGGCAAGGAAACGTTGTATTTACATATCTGCCACTGTGCAGGAGAATCTGTATAGGTGTTCAAGTGTTCGAACCCTAATGCATGAGAAATGGTAAGTAAACGCCGCATTTACATATCTGCCACTGTGCAGGAGAATCCGTATAGGTGTTCGAGTGTTCGAACCCTAATGTGTGAGAAATGGTAAGGAAACGTTGTATTTACATATCTGTCACTGTGCAGGAGAATCCGTATAGGCGTTCGAGTGTTCGAACCCTAATACGTGAGAAATGGTAAGGAAACGTTGTATTTACATATCTGCAACTGTGCAGGAGAATCCGTATAGGTGTTCGAGTGTTCGAACCCTAATGTGTGAGAAATGGTAAGGAAACGTTGTATTTACATATCTGCCACTGTGCAGGAGAATCCGTATAGGTGTTCGAGTGTTCAAACCCTAATACGTGAGAAATGGTAAGTAAATGTCGTCTTTACATATCTGCCATTGTGCAGGAGAATCCGTATAGGTGTTCGAGTGTTCGAACCCTAATGCGTGAGAAATGGTAAGGAAACGTTGTATTTAAATATCTGCCACTGTGCAGGAGAATCTGTATAGGTGTTCGAGTGTTCGAACCCTAATGCGTGAGAAATGGTAAGTAAACGCTGCATTTACATATCTGCCACTGTGCAGGAGAATCCGTATAGGTGTTCGAGTGTTCGAACCCTAATGTGTGAGAAATGGTAAGGAAACGTTGTATTTACATATCTGCCACTGTGCAGGAGAATCTGTACAGGTGTTCGAGTGTTCGAACCCTAATGCGTGAGAAATGGTAAGTAAACGCCGCATTTACATATCTGCCACTGTGCCGGAGAATCCGTATAGGTGTTCGAGTGTTCGAACCCTAATGTGTGAGAAATGGTAAGGAAACGTTGCATTTACATATCTGCCACTGTGCAGGAGAATCCGTATAGGTGTTCGAGTGTTCGAACCCTAATACGTGAGAAATGGTAAGTAAATGTCGTCTTTACATATCTGCCATTGTGCAGGAGAATCCGTATAGGTGTTCGAGTGTTCGAACCCTAATGCATGAGAAATGGTAAGGAAACGTTGTATTTACATAACTGCCACTGTGCAGGAGAATCCGTATAGGTGTTCGAGTGTTCGAACCCTAATGCGTGAGAAATTGTAAGGAAACGTTGTATTTACATATCTGCCACTGTGCAGGAGAATCCTATAGGTGTTCGAGTGTTCGAACCCTAATGCGTGAGAAATGGAAAGCAAATGTCGTATTTACATATCTGCCACTGTGCAGGGGAATCCATAGAGGTGTTCGAGTGTTCGAACCCTAATGCGTGAGAAATGGTAAGGAAACGTTGTATTTACATATCTGCCACTGTGCAGGAGAATCTGTATAGGTGTTCGAGTGTTCGAACCCTAATGCTTGAGAAATGGTAAGTAAACGCTGCATTTACATATCTGCCACTGTGCAGGAGAATCCGTATAGGTGTTCGAGTGTTCGAACCCTAATGTGTGAGAAATGGTAAGGAAACGTTGTATTTACATATCTGCCACTGTGCAGGAGAATCCGTATAGGTGTTCGAGTGTTTGAGTGTTCGAACCTTAATGTGTGAGAAATGGTAAGGAAACGTTGTATTTACATATCTGCCACTGTGCAGGAGAATCCGTATAGGTGTTCGAGTGTTCGAACCCTAATACGTGAGAAATGGTAAGTAAATGTCGTCTTTACATATCTGCCACTGTGCAGGAGAATCCGTATAGGTGTTCGAGTGTTCGAACCCTAATGCGTGAGAAATGGTAAGGAAACGTTGTATTTACATATCTGCCACTGTGCAGGAGAATCTGTATAGGTGTTCGAGTGTTCGAACCCTAATGCGTGAGAAATGGTAAGTAAACGCCGCATTTACATATCTGCCACTGTGCAGGAGAATCCGTATAGGTGTTCGAGTGTTCGAACCCTAATGTGTGAGAAATGGTAAGGAAACGTTGTATTTACATTTCTGCCACTGTGCAGGAAAATCCGTATAGGTGTTCGAGTGTTCGAACCCTAATACGTGAGAAATGGTAAGTAAATGTCGTCTTTACATATCTGCCACTGTGCAGGAGAATCCGTATAGGTGTTCGAGTGTTCGAACCCTAATGCGTGAGAAATGGTAAGGAAACGTTGTATTTACATATCTGCCACTGTGCAGGAGAATCTGTATAGGTGTTCGAGTGTTCGAACCCTAATGCGTGAGAAATGGTAAGTAAACGCCGCATTTACATATCTGCCACTGTGCAGGAGAATCCGTACAGGTGTTCGAGTGTTCGAACCCTAATGTGTGAGAAATGGTAAGGAAACGTTGTATTTACATATCTGCCACTGTGCAGGAGAATCCGTATAGGTGTTCGAGTGTTCGAACCCTAATATGTGAGAAATGGTAAGTAAATGTCGTCTTTACATATCTGCCACTGTGCAGGAGAATCCGTATAGGTGTTCGAGTGTTTGAACCCTAATGCGTGAGAAATGGTAAGGAAACGTTGTATTTACATATCTGCCACTGTGCAGGAGAATCCGTATAGGTGTTCGAGTGTTCGAACCCTAATGCGTGAGAAATTGTAAGGAAACGTTGTATTTACATATCTGCCACTGTGCAGGAGAATCCTATAGGTGTTCGAGTGTTCGAACCCTAATGCGTGAGAAATGGTAAGTAAATGTCGTATTTACATATCTGCCACTGTACAGGAGAATCCGTATAGGTATTCGAGTGTTCGAACCCTAACGCGTGAGAAATGGTAAGGAAACGTTGTATTTACATATCTGCAACTGTGCAGGAGAATCTGTATAGGTGTTCGAGTGTTCGAACCCCAATGCGTGAGAAATGGTAAGGAAACGTTGTATTTACATATCTACCACTGTGCAGGAGAATCCGTATAGGTGTTCGAGTGTTCGAACCCTAATGCGTGAGAAATTGTAAGGAAACGTTGTATTTACATATATGCCACTGTGGAGGAGAATCCGTATAGGTGTTCGAGTATTCGAACCCCAATGCGTGGGAAATGGTAAGTAAATGTCGTATTTACATATCTGCCACTGTGCAGGAGAATCGGTAGAGGTGTTCGAGTGTTCGAAACCTAATGCGTGAGAAATGGTAAGGAAACGTTGTATTCACATATCTGCAACTGTGCAGGAGAATCCGTATAGGTGTTCGAGTGTTCGAACCCTAATGCGTGAGAAATTGTAAGGAAACGTTGTATTTACATAGATGCCACTGTGCCGGAGAATCCGTATAGGTGTTCGAGTGTTCGAACCCTAATGCGTGGGAAATGGTAAGTAAATGTCGTATTTACATATCTGGCACTGTGCAGGAGAATCCGTAGAGATTTTCGAGTGTTCGAACCCTAATGCGTGAGAAATGGTAAGGAAACGTTGCATTCACATATCTGCAACTCTGCAGGAGAATCCGTATATGTGTTCGAGTGTTCGAACCCTAATGCGTGAGAAATGGTAAGGAAACGTTGTATTTACATATCTGCCACTGTGCAGGAGAATCCATATAGGTGTTCGAGTGTTCGAACCCTAATGCGTGAGAAATTGTAAGGAAACGTTGTATTTACATATCTGCCACTGTGCAGGAGATTCCTATAGGTGTTCGAGTGTTCGAACCCTAATGCGTGAGAAATGGAAAGCAAATGTCGTATTTACATATCTGCCACTGTGCAGGAGAATCCATAGAGGTGTTCGAGTGTTCGAACCCTAATGCGTGAGAAATGGTAAGGAAACGTTGTATTTACATATCTGCCACTGTGCAGGAGAATCTGTATAGGTGTTCGAGTGTTCGAACCCTAATGCGTGAGAAATGGTAAGTAAACGCCGCATTTACATATCTGCCATTGTGCAGGAGAATCCGTATAGGTGTTCGAGTGTTCGAACCCTAATGTGTGAGAAATGGTAAGGAAACGTTGTATTTACATATCTGCCACTGTGCAGGAGAATCCGTATAGGTGTTCGAGTGTTCGAACCCTAATACGTGAGAAATGGTAAGTAAATGTCGTCTTTACATATCTGCCACTGTGCAGGAGAATCCGTATAGGTGTTCGAGTGTTCGAACCCTAATGCGTGAGAAATGGTAAGGAAACGTTGTATTTACATATCTACCACTGTGCAGGAGAATCCGTATAGGTGTTCGAGTGTTCGAACCCTAATGCGTGAGAAATGGTAAGGAAACGTTGTATTTACATATCTGCCACTGTGCAGGAGAATCTGTATAGGTGTTCGAGTGTTCGAACCCTAATGCGTGAGAAATGGTAAGTAAACGCCGCATTTACATATCTGCCACTGTGCAGGAGAATCCGTATAGGTGTTCGAGTGTTCGAACCCTAATGTGTGAGAAATGGTAAGGAAACGTTGTATTTACATATCTGCCACTGTGCAGGAGAATCCATATAGGTGTTCGAGTGTTCGAACCCTAATACGTGAGAAATGGTAAGTAAATGTCGTCTTTACATATCTGCCACTGTGCAGGAGAATCGTATAGGTGTTCGAGTGTTCGAACCCTAATGCGTGAGAAATGGTAAGGAAACGTTGTATTTACATATCTGCCACTGTGCAGGAGAATCCGTATAGGTGTTCGAGTGTTCGAACCCTAATGCGTGAGAAATTGTAAGGAAACGTTGTATTTACATATCTGCCACTATGCAGGAGAATCCTATAGGTGTTCGAGTGTTCGAACCCTAATGCGTGAGAAATGGTAAGTAAATGTCGTATTTACATATCTGGCACTGTGCAGGAGAATCCGTAGAGATTTTCGAGTGTTCGAACCCTAATGCGTGAGAAATGGTAAGGAAACGTTGCATTCACATATCTGCAACTCTGCAGGAGAATCCGTATAGGTGTTCGAGTGTTTGAACCCTAATGCGTGAGAAATGGAAAGCAAATGTCGTATTTACATATCTGCCACTGTGCAGGAGAATCCATAGAGGTGTTCGAGTGTTCGAACCCTAATGCGTGAGAATTGGCAAGGAAACGTTGTATTTACATATCTGCCACTGTGCAGGAGAATCTGTATAGGTGTTCAAGTGTTCGAACCCTAATGCATGAGAAATGGTAAGTAAACGCCGCATTTACATATCTGCCACTGTGCAGGAGAATCCGTATAGGTGTTCGAGTGTTCGAACCCTAATGTGTGAGAAATGGTAAGGAAACGTTGTATTTACATATCTGTCACTGTGCAGGAGAATCCGTATAGGTGTTCGAGTGTTCGAACCCTAATACGTGAGAAATGGTAAGGAAACGTTGTATTTACATATTTGCAACTGTGCAGGAGAATCCGTATAGGTGTTCGAGTGTTCGAACCCTAATGTGTGAGAAATGGTAAGGAAACGTTGTATTTACATATCTGCCACTGTGCAGGAGAATCCGTATAGGTGTTCGAGTGTTCAAACCCTAATACGTGAGAAATGGTAAGTAAATGTCGTCTTTACATATCTGCCATTGTGCAGGAGAATCCGTATAGGTGTTCGAGTGTTCGAACCCTAATGCGTGAGAAATGGTAAGGAAACGTTGTATTTAAATATCTGCCACTGTGCAGGAGAATCTGTATAGGTGTTCGAGTGTTCGAACCCTAATGCGTGAGAAATGGTAAGTAAACGCTGCTTTTACATATCTGCCACTGTGCAGGAGAATCCGTATAGGTGTTCGAGTGTTCGAACCCTAATGTGTGAGAAATGGTAAGGAAACGTTGTATTTACATATCTGCCACTGTGCAGGAGAATCTGTACAGGTGTTCGAGTGTTCGAACCCTAATGCGTGAGAAATGGTAAGTAAACGCCGCATTTACATATCTGCCACTGTGCCGGAGAATCCGTATAGGTGTTCGAGTGTTCGAACCCTAATGTGTGAGAAATGGTAAGGAAACGTTGCATTTACATATCTGCCACTGTGCAGGAGAATCCGTATAGGTGTTCGAGTGTTCGAACCCTAATACGTGAGAAATGGTAAGTAAATGTCGTCTTTACATATCTGCCATTGTGCAGGAGAATCCGTATAGGTGTTCGAGTGTTCGAACCCTAATGCGTGAGAAATGGTAAGGAAACGTTGTATTTACATAACTGCCACTGTGCAGGAGAATCCGTATAGGTGTGCGAGTGTTCGAACCCTAATGCGTGAGAAATTGTAAGGAAACGTTGTATTTACATATCTGCCACTGTGCAGGAGAATCCTATAGGTGTTCGAGTGTTCGAACCCTAATGCGTGAGAAATGGAAAGCAAATGTCGTATTTACATATCTGCCACTGTGCAGGGGAATCCATAGAGGTGTTCGAGTGTTCGAACCCTAATGCGTGAGAAATGGTAAGGAAACGTTGTATTTACATATCTGCCACTGTGCAGGAGAATCTGTGTAGGTGTTCGAGTGTTCGAACCCTAATGCTTGAGAAATGGTAAGTAAACGCTGCATTTACATATCTGCCACTGTGCAGGAGAATCCGTATAGGTGTTCGAGTGTTCGAACCCTAATGTGTGAGAAATGGTAAGGAAACGTTGTATTTACATATCTGCCACTGTGCAGGAGAATCCGTATAGGTGTTCGAGTGTTCGAGTGTTCGAACCTTAATGTGTGAGAAATGGTAAGGAAACGTTGTATTTACATATCTGCCACTCTGCTGGAGAATCCGTATAGGTGTTCGAGTGTTCGAACCCTAATACGTGAGAAATGGTAAGTAAATGTCGTCTTTACATATCTGCCACTGTGCAGGAGAATCCGTATAGGTGTTCGAGTGTTCGAACCCTAATGCGTGAGAAATGGTAAGGAAACGTTGTATTTACATATCTGCCACTGTGCAGGAGAATCTGTATAGGTGTTCGAGTGTTCGAACCCTAATGCGTGAGAAATGGTAAGTAAACGCCGCATTTACATATCTGCCACTGTGCAGGAGAATCCGTATAGGTGTTCGAGTTTTCGAACCCTAATGTGTGAGAAATGGTAAGGAAACGTTGTATTTACATTTCTGCCACTGTGCAGGAAAATCCGTATAGGTGTTCGAGTGTTCGAACCCTAATACGTGAGAAATGGTAAGTAAATGTCGTCTTTACATATCTGCCACTGTGCAGGAGAATCCGTATAGGTGTTCGAGTGTGAGAACCCTAATGCGTGAGAAATGGTAAGGAAACGTTGTATTTACATATCTGCCACTGTGCAGGAGAATCTGTATAGGTGTTCGAGTGTTCGAACCCTAATGCGTGAGAAATGGTAAGTAAACGCCGCATTTACATATCTGCCACTGTGCAGGAGAATCCGTACAGGTGTTCGAGTGTTCGAACCCTAATGTGTGAGAAATGGTAAGGAAACGTTGTATTTACATATCTGCCACTGTGCAGGAGAATCCGTATAGGTGTTCGAGTGTTCGAACCCTAATATGTGAGAAATGGTAAGTAAATGTCGTCTTTACATATCTGCCACTGTGCAGGAGAATCCGTATAGGTGTTCGAGTGTTCGAACCCTAATGCGTGAGAAATGGTAAGGAAACGTTGTATTTACATATCTGCCACTGTGCAGGAGAATCCGTATAGGTGTTCGAGTGTTCGAACCCTAATGCGTGAGAAATTGTAAGGAAACGTTGTATTTACATATCTGCCACTGTGCAGGAGAATCCTATAGGTGTTCGAGTGTTCGAACCCTAATGCGTGAGAAATGGTAAGTAAATGTCGTATTTACATATCTGCCACTGTACAGGAGAATCCGTATAGGTATTCGAGTGTTCGAACCCTAACGCGTGAGAAATGGTAAGGAAACGTTGTATTTACATATCTGCAACTGTGCAGGAGAATCTGTATAGGTGTTCGAGTGTTCGAACCCCAATGCGTGAGAAATGGTAAGGAAACGTTGTATTTACATATCTACCACTGTGCAGGAGAATCCGTATAGGTGTTCGAGTGTTCGAACCCTAATGCGTGAGAAATTGTAAGGAAACGTTGTATTTACATATATGCCACTGTGGAGGAGAATCCGTATAGGTGTTCGAGTATTCGAACCCCAATGCGTGGGAAATGGTAAGTAAATGTCGTATTTACATATCTGCCACTGTGCAGGAGAATCGGTAGAGGTGTTCGAGTGTTCGAAACCTAATGCGTGAGAAATGGTAAGGAAACGTTGTATTCACATATCTGCAACTGTGCAGGAGAATCCGTATAGGTGTTCGAGTGTTCGAACCCTAATGCGTGAGAAATTGTAAGGAAACGTTGTATTTACATAGATGCCACTGTGCAGGAGAATCCGTATAGGTGTTCGAGTGTTCGAACCCTAATGCGTGGGAAATGGTAAGTAAATGTCGTATTTACATATCTGGCACTGTGCAGGAGAATCCGTAGAGATTTTCGAGTGTTCGAACCCTAATGCGTGAGAAATGGTAAGGAAACGTTGCATTCACATATCTGCAACTCTGCAGGAGAATCCGTATGTGTGTTCGAGTGTTCGAACCCTAATGCGTGAGAAATGGTAAGGAAACGTTGTATTTACATATCTGCCACTGTGCAGGAGAATCCATATAGGTGTTCGAGTGTTCGAACCCTAATGCGTGAGAAATTGTAAGGAAACGTTGTATTTACATATCTGCCACTGTGCAGGAGATTCCTATAGGTGTTCGAGTGTTCGAACCCTAATGCGTGAGAAATGGAAAGCAAATGTCGTATTTACATATCTGCCACTGTGCAGGAGAATCCACAGAGGTGTTCGAGTGTTCGAACCCTAATGCGTGAGAAATGGTAAGGAAACGTTGTATTTACATATCTGCCACTGTGAAGGAGAATCTGTATAGGTGTTCGAGTGTTCGAACCCTAATGCGTGAGAAATGGTAAGTAAACGCCGCATTTACATATCTGCCATTGTGCAGGAGAATCCGTATAGGTGTTCGAGTGTTCGAACCCTAATGTGTGAGAAATGGTAAGGAAACGTTGTATTTACATATCTGCCACTGTGCAGGAGAATCCGTATAGGTGTTCGAGTGTTCGAACCCTAATACGTGAGAAATGGTAAGTAAATGTCGTCTTTACATATCTGCCACTGTGCAGGAGAATCCGTATAGGTGTTCGAGTGTTCGAACCCTAATGCGTGAGAAATGGTAAGGAAACGTTGTATTTACATATCTACCACTATGCAGGAGAATCCGTATAGGTGTTCGAGTGTTCGAACCCTAATGCGTGAGAAATGGTAAGGAAACGTTGTATTTACATATCTGCCACTGTGCAGGAGAATCTGTATAGGTGTTCGAGTGTTCGAACCCTAATGCGTGAGAAATGGTAAGTAAACGCCGCATTTACATATCTGCCACTGTGCAGGAGAATCCGTATAGGTGTTCGAGTGTTCGAACCCTAATGTGTGAGAAATGGTAAGGAAACGTTGTATTTACATATCTGCCACTGTGCAGGAGAATCCATATAGGTGTTCGAGTGTTCGAACCCTAATACGTGAGAAATGGTAAGTAAATGTCGTCTTTACATATCTGCCACTGTGCAGGAGAATCCGTATAGGTGTTCGAGTGTTCGAACCCTAATGCGTGAGAAATGGTAAGGAAACGTTGTATTTACATATCTGCCACTGTGCAGGAGAATCCGTATAGGTGTTCGAGTGTTCGAACCCTAATGCGTGAGAAATTGTAAGGAAACGTTGTATTTACATAACTGCCACTATGCAGGAGAATCCTATAGGTGTTCGAGTGTTCGAACCCTAATGCGTGAGAAATGGTAAGTAAATGTCGTATTTACATATCTGCCACTGTGCAGGAGAATCCGTATAGGTGTTCGAGTGTTCGAACCCTAACGCGTGAGAAATGGTAAGGAAACGTTGTATTTACATATCTGCAACTGTGCAGGAGAATCCGTATAAGTGTTCGAGTGTGCGAACCCTAATGCGTGAGAAACGGTAAGGAAACGTTGTATTTACATATCTACCACTGTGCAGGAGAATCCGTATAGGTGTTCGAGTGTTCGAACCCTAATGCATGAGAAATGGTAAGGAAACGTTGTATTCACATATCTGCAACTGTGCAGGAGAATCCGTATAGGTGTTCGAGTGTTCGAACCCTAATGCGTGAGAAATTTTAAGGAAACGTTCTATTTACATATATGCCACTGTGCAGGAGAATCCGTATAGGTGTTCGAGTGTTCGAACCCTAATGCGTGGGAAATGGTAAGTAAATGTCGTATTTACATATCTGCCACTGTGCAGGAGAATCCGTAGAGATGTTCGAGTGTTCGAACCCTAATGCGTGAGAAATGGTAAGGAAACGTTGTATTTACATATCTACCACTGTGCAGGAGAATCCGTATAGGTGTTCGAGTGTTCGAACCCTAATGCGTGAGAAATGGTAAGGAAACGTTGTATTTACATATCTGCCACTGTGTAGGAGAATCTGTATAGGTGTTCGAGTGTTCGAACCCTAATGCGTCAGAAATGGTAAGTAAACGCCGCATTTACATATCTGCCACTGTGCAGGAGAATCCGTATAGGTGTTCGAGTGTTCGAACCCTAATGTGTGAGAAATGGTAAGGAAACGTTGTATTTACATATCTGCCACTGTGCAGGAGAATCCGTATAGGTGTTCGAGTGTTCGAACCCTAATACGTGAGAAATGGTAAGGAAACGTTGTATTTACATATCTGCAACTGTGCAGGAGAATCCGTATAGGTGTTCGAGTGTTCGAACCCTAATGTGTGAGAAATGGTAAGGAAACGTTGTATTTACATATCTGCCACTGTGCAGGAGAATCCGTATAGGTGTTCGAGTGTTCAAACCCTAATACGTGAGAAATGGTAAGTAAATGTCGTCTTTACATATCTGCCATTGTGCAGGAGAATCCGTATAGGTGTTCGAGTGTTCGAACTCTAATGCGTGAGAAATGGTAAGGAAACGTTGTATTTAAATATCTGCCACTGTGCAGGAGAATCTGTATAGGTGTTCGAGTGTTCGAACCCTAATGCGTGAGAAATGGTAAGTAAACGCTGCATTTACATATCTGCCACTGTGCAGGAGATCCCGTATAGGTGTTCGAGTGTTCGAACCCTAATGCGTGGGAAATGGTAAGGAAACGTTGTATTTACATAGATGCCACTGTGCAGGAGAATCCGTATAGGTGTTCGAGTGTTCGAACCCTAATGCGTGGGAAATGGTAAGTAAATGTCGTATTTACATATCTGGCACTGTGCAGGAGAATCCGTAGAGATTTTCGAGTGTTCGAACCCTAATGCGTGAGAAATGGTAAGGAAACGTTGCATTCACATATCTGCAACTCTGCAGGAGAATCCGTATATGTGTTCGAGTGTTCGAACCCTAATGCGTGAGAAATGGTAAGGAAACGTTGTATTTACATATCTGCCACTGTGCAGGAGAATCCATATAGGTGTTCGAGTGTTCGAACCCTAATGCGTGAGAAATTGTAAGGAAACGTTGTATTTACATATCTGCCACTGTGCAGGAGATTCCTATAGGTGTTCGAGTGTTCGAACCCTAATGCGTGAGAAATGGAAAGCAAATGTCGTATTTACATATCTGCCACTGTGCAGGAGAATCCATAGAGGTGTTCGAGTGTTCGAACCCTAATGCGTGAGAAATGGTAAGGAAACGTTGTATTTACATATCTGCCACTGTGCAGGAGAATCTGTATAGGTGTTCGAGTGTTCGAACCCTAATGCGTGAGAAATGGTAAGTAAACGCCGCATTTACATATCTGCCATTGTGCAGGAGAATCCGTATAGGTGTTCGAGTGTTCGAACCCTAATGTGTGAGAAATGGTAAGGAAACGTTGTATTTACATATCTGCCACTGTGCAGGAGAATCCGTATAGGTGTTCGAGTGTTCGAACCCTAATACGTGAGAAATGGTAAGTAAATGTCGTCTTTACATATCTGCCACTGTGCAGGAGAATCCGTATAGGTGTTCGAGTGTTCGAACCCGAATGCGTGAGAAATGGTAAGGAAACGTTGTATTTACATATCTACCACTGTGCAGGAGAATCCGTATAGGTGTTCGAGTGTTCGAACCCTAATGCGTGAGAAATGGTAAGGAAACGTTGTATTTACATATCTGCCACTGTGCAGGAGAATCTGTATAGGTGTTCGAGTGTTCGAACCCTAATGCGTGAGAAATGGTAAGTAAACGCCGCATTTACATATCTGCCACTGTGCAGGAGAATCCGTATAGGTGTTCGAGTGTTCGAACCCTAATGTGTGAGAAGGAAACGTTGTATTTACATATCTGCCACTGTGCAGGAGAATCCATATAGGTGTTCGGGTGTTCGAACCCTAATACGTGAGAAATGGTAAGTAAATGTCGTCTTTACATATCTGCCACTGTGCAGGAGAATCCGTATAGGTGTTCGAGTGTTCGAACCCTAATGCGTGAGAAATGGTAAGGAAACGTTGTATTTACATATCTGCCACTGTGCAGGAGAATCCGTATAGGTGTTCGAGTGTTCGAACCCTAATGCGTGAGAAATTGTAAGGAAACGTTGTATTTACATATCTGCCACTATGCAGGAGAATCCTATAGGTGTTCGAGTGTTCGAACCCTAATGCGTGAGAAATGGTAAGTAAATGTCGTATTTACATATCTGCCACTGTGCAGGAGAATCCGTATAGGTGTTCGAGTGTTCGAACCCTAACGCGTGAGAAATGGTAAGGAAACGTTGTATTTACATATCTGCAACTGTGCAGGAGAATCCGTATAAGTGTTCGAGTGTGCGAACCCTAATGCGTGAGAAACGGTAAGGAAACGTTGTATTTACATATCTACCACTGTGCAGGAGAATCCGTATAGGTGTTCGAGTGTTCGAACCCTAATGCATGAGAAATGGTAAGGAAACGTTGTATTCACATATCTGCAACTGTGCAGGAGAATCCGTATAGGTGTTCGAGTGTTCGAACCCTAATGCGTGAGAAATTTTAAGGAAACGTTCTATTTACATATATGCCACTGTGCAGGAGAATCCGTATAGGTGTTCGAGTGTTCGAACCCTAATGCGTGGGAAATGGTAAGTAAATGTCGTATTTACATATCTGCCACTGTGCAGGAGAATCCGTAGAGATGTTCGAGTGTTCGAACCCTAATGCGTGAGAAATGGTAAGGAAACGTTGTATTTACATATCTACCACTGTGCAGGAGAATCCGTATAGGTGTTCGAGTGTTCGAACCCTAATGCGTGAGAAATGGTAAGGAAACGTTGTATTTACATATCTGCCACTGTGTAGGAGAATCTGTATAGGTGTTCGAGTGTTCGAACCCTAATGCGTCAGAAATGGTAAGTAAACGCCGCATTTACATATCTGCCACTGTGCAGGAGAATCCGTATAGGTGTTCGAGTGTTCGAACCCTAATGTGTGAGAAATGGTAAGGAAACGTTGTATTTACATATCTGCCACTGTGCAGGAGAATCCGTATAGGTGTTCGAGTGTTCGAACCCTAATACGTGAGAAATGGTAAGTAAATGTCGTCTTTACATATCTGCCACTGTGCAGGAGAATCCGTATAGGTGTTCGAGTGTTCGAACCCTAATGCGTGAGAAATGGTAAGGAAACGTTGTATTTACATATCTGCCACTGTGCAGGAGAATCCGTATAGGTGTTCGAGTGTTCGAACCCTAATGCGTGAGAAATTGTAAGGAAACGTTGTATTTACATATCTGCCACTATGCAGGAGAATCCTATAGGTGTTCGAGTGTTCCAAACCTAATGCGTGAGAAATGGTAAGTAAATGTCGTATTTACATATCTGCCACTGTGCAGGAGAATCCGTATAGGTGTTCGAGTGTTCGAACCCTAACGCGTGAGAAATGGTAAGGAAACGTTGTATTTACATATCTGCAACTGTGCAGGAGAATCCGTATAGGTGTTCGAGTGTGCGAACCCTAATGCGTGAGAAACGGTAAGGAAACGTTGTATTTACATATCTACCACTGTGCAGGAGAATCCGTATAGGTGTTCGAGTGTTCGAACCCTAATGCGTGAGAAATTGTAAGGAAACGTTGTATTTACATATATGCCACTGTGGAGGAGAATCCGTATAGGTGTTCGAGTATTCGAACCCTAATGCGTGGGAAATGGTAAGTAAATGTCGTATTTACATATCTGCCACTGTGCAGGAGAATCCGTAGAGGTGTTCGAGTGTTCGAACCCTAATGCATGAGAAATGGTAAGGAAACGTTGTATTCACATATCTGCAACTGTGCAGGAGAATCCGTATAGGTGTTCGAGTGTTCGAACCCTAATGCGTGAGAAATTGTAAGGAAACGTTGTATTTACATATATGCCACTGTGCAGGAGAATCCGTATAGGTGTTCGAGTGTTCGAACCCTAATGCGTGGGAAATGGTAAGTAAATGTCGTATTTACATATCTGCCACTGTGCAGGAGAATCCGTAGAGATGTTCGAGTGTTCGAACCCTAATGCGTGAGAAATGGTAAGGAAACGTTGTATTCACATATCTGCAACTGTGTAGGAGAATCCGTATAGGTGTTCGAGTGTTCGAACCCTAATGCGTGAGAAATGGTAAGGAAACGTTGTATTTACATATCTGCCACTGTGCAGGAGAATCCGTATAGGTGTTCGAGTGTTCGAACCCTAATGCGTGAGAAATTGTAAGGAAACGATGTATTTACATATCTGCCACTGTCCAGGAGATTCCTATAGGTGTTCGAGTGTTCGAACCCTAATGCGTGAGAAATGGAAAGCAAATGTCGTATTTACATATCTGCCACTGTGCAGGAGAATCCATAGAGGTGTTCGAGTGTTCGAACCCTAATGCGTGAGAAATGGTAAGGAAACGTTGTATTTACATATCTGCCACTGTACAGGAGAATCTGTATAGGTGTTCGAGTGTTCGAACCCTAATGCGTGAGAAATGGTAAGTAAACGCCGCATTTACATATCTGCCACTGTGCAGGAGAATCCGTATAGCTGTTCGAGTGTTCGAACCCTAATGTGTGAGAAATGTTAAGGAAACGTTGTATTTACATATCTGCACTGTGCAGGAGAATCCGTATAGGTGTTCGAGTGTTCGAACCCTAATGCGTGAGAAATGGTAAATAAACGCCGCATTTACATATCTGCCACTGTGCAGGAGAATCCGTATAGGTGTTAGAGTGTTCGAACCCTACTATGTGAGAAATGGTAAGGAAACGTTATATTTACATATCTGCCACTGTGCAGGAGAATCCGTATAGGTGTTCGAGTGTTCGAACCCTAATACGTGAGAAATGGTAAGTAAATGTCGTCTTTACATATCAGCCACTGTGCAGGAGAATCCGTATAGGTGTTCGAGTGTTCGAACCCTAATGCGTGAGAAATGGTAAGGAAACGTTGTATTTACAAATCTGCCACTGTGCAGGAGAATCCGTATAGGTGTTCGAGTGTTCGAACCCTAATGCGTGAGAAATTGTAAGGAAACGTTGTATTTACATATCTGTAACTGTGCAGGAGAATCCGTATAGGTGTTCGAGTGTTCGAACCCTAATGCGTGAGAAATGGTAAGGAAACGTTGTATTTACATATCTACCACTGTGCAGGAGAATCCGTATAGGTGTTCGAGTGTTCGAACCCTAATGCGTGAGAAATGGTAAGGAAACGTTGTATTTACATATCTGCCACTGTGCAGGAGAATCCGTATAGGTGTTCGAGTGTTCGAACCCTAATGCGTGAGAAATTGTAAGGAAACGTTGTATTTACATATCTGCCACTGTGCAGGAGATTCCTATAGGTGTTCGAGTGTTCGAACCCTAATGCGTGAGAAATGGAAAGCAAATGTCGTATTTACATATCTGCCACTGTGCAGGAGAATCCATAGAGGTGTTCGAGTGTTCGAACCCTAATGCGTGAGAAATGGTAAGGAAACGTTGTATTCACATATCTGCAACTGTGCAGGAGAATCCGTATAGGTGTTCGAGTGTTCGAACCCTAATGCGTGAGAAATGGTAAGGAAACGTTGTATTTACATATATGCCACTGTGCAGGAGAATCCGTATAGGTGTTCGAGTGTTCGAACCCTAATGCGTGGGAAATGGTAAGTAAATGTCGTATTTACATATCTGCCACTGTGCAGGAGAATCCGTAGAGATGTTCGAGTGTTCGAACCCTAATGCGTGAGAAATGGTAAGGAAACGTTGTATTCACATATCTGCAACTGTGCAGGAGAATCCGTATAGGTGTTCGAGTGTTCGAACCCTAATGCGTGAGAAATGGTAAGGAAACGTTGTATTTACATATCTGCCACTGTGCAGGAGAATCTGTATAGGTGTTCGAGTGTTCGAACCCTAATGCGTGAGAAATTGTAAGGAAACGTTGTATTCACATATCTGCAACTGTGCAGGAGAATCCGTATAGCTGTTCGAGTGTTCGAACCCTAATGTGTGAGAAATGTTAAGGAAACGTTGTATTTACATATCTGCACTGTGCAGGAGAATCCGTATAGGTGTTCGAGTGTTCGAACCCTAATGCGTGAGAAATGGTAAATAAACGCCGCATTTACATATCTGCCACTGTGCAGGAGAATCCGTATAGGTGTTAGAGTGTTCGAACCCTACTATGTGAGAAATGGTAAGGAAACGTTATATTTACATATCTGCCACTGTGCAGGAGAATCCGTATAGGTGTTCGAGTGTTCGAACCCTAATACGTGAGAAATGGTAAGTAAATGTCGTCTTTACATATCAGCCACTGTGCAGGAGAATCCGTATAGGTGTTCGAGTGTTCGAACCCTAATGCGTGAGAAATGGTAAGGAAACGTTGTATTTACAAATCTGCCACTGTGCAGGAGAATCCGTATAGGTGTTCGAGTGTTCGAACCCTAATGCGTGAGAAATTGTAAGGAAACGTTGTATTTACATACCTGCCACTGTGCAGGAGAATCCGTATAGGTGTTCGAGTGTTCGAACCCTAATGCGTGAGAAATTGTAAGGAAACGTTGTATTTACATATCTGCAACTGTGCAGGAGAATCCGTATAGGTGTTCGAGTGTTCGAACCCTAATGCGTGAGAAATGGTAAGGAAACGTTGTATTTACATATCTACCACTGTGCAGGAGAATCCGTATAGGTGTTCGAGTGTTCGAACCCTAATGCGTGAGAAATTGTAAGGAAACGTTGTATTTACATATATGCCACTGTGCAGGAGAATCCGTATAGGTGTTCGAGTGTTCGAACCCTAATGCGTGGGAAATGGAAAGTAAATGTCGTATTTACATATCTGCCACTGTGCAGGAGAATCCGTAGAGATGTTCGAGTGTTCGAACCCTAATGCGTGAGAAATGGTAAGGAAACGTTGTATTCACATATCTGCAACTGTGCAGGAGAATCCGTATAGGTGTTCGAGTGTTCGAACCCTAATGCGTGAGAAATTGTAAGGAAACGTTGTATTTACATATATGCCACTGTGCAGGAGAATCCGTATAGGTGTTCGAGTGTTCGAACCCTAATGCGTGGGAAATGGTAAGTAAATGTCGTATTTACATATCTGCCACTGTGCAGGAGAATCCGTAGAGATGTTCGAGTGTTCGAACCCTAATGCGTGAGAAACGGTAAGGAAACGTTGTATTCACATATCTGCAACTGTGCAGGAGAATCCGTATAGGTGTTCGAGTGTTCGAACCCTAATGCGTGAGAAATGGTAAGGAAACGTTGTATTTACATATCTGCCACTGTGCAGGAGAATCCGTATAGGTGTTCGAGTGTTCGAACCCTAATGCGTGAGAAATTGTAAGGAAACGTTGTATTTACATATCTGCCACTGTGCAGGAGATTCCTATAGGTGTTCGAGTGTTCGAACCCTAATGCGTGAGAAATGGAAAGCAAATGTCGTATTTACATATCTGCCACTGTGCAGGAGAATCCATGGAGGTGTTCGAGTGTTCGAACCCTAATGCGTGAGAAATGGTAAGGAAACGTTGTATTTACATATCTGCCACTGTACAGGAGAATCTGTATAGGTGTTCGAGTGTTCGAACCCTAATGCGTGAGAAATGGTAAGTAAACGCCGCATTTACATATCTGCCACTGTGCAGGAGAATCCGTATAGCTGTTCGAGTGTTCGAACCCTAATGTGTTAGAAATGTTAAGGAAACGTTGTATTTACATATCTGCACTGTGCAGGAGAATCCGTATAGGTGTTCGAGTGTTCGAACCCTAATGCGTGAGAAATGGTAAATAAACGCCGCATTTACATATCTGCCACTGTGCAGGAGAATCCGTATAGGTGTTAGAGTGTTCGAACCCTACTATGTGAGAAATGGTAAGGAAACGTTATATTTACATATCTGCCACTGTGCAGGAGAATCCGTATAGGTGTTCGAGTGTTCGAACCCTAATACGTGAGAAATGGTAAGTAAATGTCGTCTTTACATATCAGCCACTGTGCAGGAGAATCCGTATAGGTGTTCGAGTGTTCGAACCCTAATGTGTGAGAAATGGTAAGGAAACGTTGTATTTACAAATCTGCCACTGTGCAGGAGAATCCGTATAGGTGTTCGAGTCTTCGAACCCTAATGCGTGAGAAATTGTAAGGAAACGTTGTATTTACATACCTGCCACTGTGCAGGAGAATCCGTATAGGTGTTCGAGTGTTCGAACCCTAATGCGTGAGAAATTGTAAGGAAACGTTGTATTTACATATCTGCAACTGTGCAGGAGAATCCGTATAGGTGTTCGAGTGTTCGAACCCTAATGCGTGAGAAATTGGAAGGAAACGTTGTATTTACATATATGCCACTGTGCAGGAGAATCCGTATAGGTGTTCGAGTGTTCGAACCCTAATGCGTGGGAAATGGAAAGTAAATGTCGTATTTACATATCTGCCACTGTGCAGGAGAATCCGTAGAGATGTTCGAGTGTTCGAACCCTAATGCGTGAGAAATGGTAAGGAAACGTTGTATTCACATATCTGAACTGTGCAGGAGAATCCATATAGGTGTTCGAGTGTTCGAACCCTAATGCGTGAGAAATGGTAAGGAAACGTTGTATTTACATATCTGCCACTGTGTAGGAGAATCTGTATAGGTGTTCGAGTGTTCGAACCCTAACGCGTTAGAAATGGTAAGTAAACGCCGCATTTACATATCTGCCACTTTGCAGGAGAATCCGCATAGGTGTTCGAGTGTTTGAACCCTAATGCGTGAGAAATGGTAAGGAAACGTTGTATTTACATATCTACCACTGTGCAGGAGAATCCGTATAGGTGTTCGAGTGTTCGAACCCTAATGCGTGAGAAATTGTAAGGACACGTTGTATTTACATATCTGCCACTGTGCAGGAGAATCCTATAGGTGTTCGAGTGTTCGAACCCTAATGCGTGAGAAATGGAAAGCAAATGTCGTATTTACATATCTGCCACTGTGAAGGAGAATCCATAGAGGTGTTCGAGTGTTCGAACCCTAATGCGTGAGAAATGGTAAGGAAACGTTGTATTTACATATCTGCCACTGTGCAGGAGAATCTGTATAGGTGTTCGAGTGTTCGAACCCTAATGCGTGAGAAACGGTAAGTAAACGCCGCATTTACATATCTGCCACTGTGCAGGAGAATCCGTATAGGTGTTCGAGTGTTCGAACCCTAATGTGTGAGAAATGGTAAGGAAACGTTTTATTTACATATCTGCCACTGTGCAGCAGAATCCGTATAGGTGTTCGAGTGTTCGAACCCTAATACGTGAGAAATGGTAAGTAAATGTCGTCTTTACATATCTGCCACTGTGCAGGAGAATCCGTATAGGTGTTCGAGTGTTCGAACCCTAATGCGTGAGAAATGGTAAGGAAACGTTGTATTTACATAACTGCCACTGTGCAGGAGAATCCGTATAGGTGTTCGAGTGTTCGAACCCTAATGCGTGGGAAATGGAAAGTAAATGTCGTATTTACATATCTGCCACTGTACAGGAGAATCCGTAGAGATGTTCGAGTGTTCGAACCCTAATGCGTGAGAAATGGTAAGGAAACGTTGTATTCACATATCTGCAACTGTGCAGGAGAATCCATATAGGTGTTCGAGTGTTCGAACCCTAATGCGTGAGAAATGGTAAGGAAACGTTGTATTTACATATCTGCCACTGTGTAGGAGAATCTGTATAGGTGTTCGAGTGTTCGAACCCTAACGCGTTAGAAATGGTAAGTAAACGCCGCATTTACATATCTGCCACTTTGCAGGAGAATCCGTATAGGTGTTCGAGTGTTCGAACCCTAATGCGTGAGAAATGGTAAGGAAACGTTGTATTTACATATCTACCACTGTGCAGGAGAATCCGTATAGGTGTTCGAGTGTTCGAACCCTAGTGCGTGAGAAATTGTAAGGACACGTTGTATTTACATATCTGCCACTGTGCAGGAGAATCCTATAGGTGTTCGAGTGTTCGAACCCTAATGCGTGAGAAATGGAAAGCAAATGTCGTATTTACATATCTGCCACTGTGAAGGAGAATCCATAGAGGTGTTCGAGTGTTCGAACCCTAATGCGTGAGAAATGGTAAGGAAACGTTGTATTTACATATCTGCCACTGTGTAGGAGAATCTGTATAGGTGTTCGAGTGTTCGAACCCTAATGCGTGAGAAATGGTAAGTAAACGCCGCATTTACATATCTGCCACTGTGCAGGAGAATCCGTATAGGTGTTCGAGTGTTCGAACCCTAATGTGTGAGAAATGGTAAGGAAACGTTTTATTTACATATCTGCCACTGTGCAGCAGAATCCGTATAGGTGTTCGAGTGTTCGAACCCTAATACGTGAGAAATGGTAAGTAAATGTCGTCTTTACATATCTGCCACTGTGCAGGAGAATCCGAATAGGTGTTCGAGTGTTCGAACCCTAATGCGTGAGAAATGGTAAGGAAACGTTGTATTTACATAACTGCCACTGTGCAGGAGAATCCGTATAGGTGTTCGAGTGTTCGAACCCTAATGCGTGAGAAATTGTAAGGGAACGTTGTATTTACATATCTGCCACTGGGCAGGAGAATCCTATAGGTGTTCGAGTGTTCGAACCCTAATGCGTGAGAAATGGAAAGCAAATGTCGTATTTACATATCTGCCACTGTGCAGGAGAATCCGTATAGGTGTTCGAGTGTTCGAACCCTAATGCGTGAGAAATGGTAAGGAAACGTTATATTTACATATCTGCCACTGTGCAGGAGAATCCGTATAGGTGTTCGAGTGTTCGAACCCTAATACGTGAGAAATGGTAAGTAAATGTCGTCTTTACATATCTGCCACTGTGCAGGAGAATCCGTATAGGTGTTCGAGTGTTCGAACCCTAATGCGTGAGAAATGGTAAGGAAACGTTGTATTTACAAATCTGCCACTGTGCAGGAGAATCCGTATAGGTGTTCGAGTGGTCGAACCCTAATGCGTGAGAAATTGTAAGGAAACGTTGTATTTACATACCTGCCACTGTGCAGGAGAATCCGTATAGGTGTTCGAGTGTTCGAACCCTAATGCGTGAGAAATGGTAAGTAAATGTCGTATTTACATATCTGCCACTGTGCAGGAGAATCCGTATAGGTGTTCGAGTGTTCGAACCCTAACGCGTGAGAAATGGTAAGGAAACGTTGTATTTACATATCTGCAACTGTGCAGGAGAATCCGTATAGGTGTTCGAGTGTTCGAACCCTAATGCGTGAGAAATGGTAAGGAAACGTTGTATTTACATATCTACCACTGTGCAGGAGAATCCGTATAGGTGTTCGAGTGTTCGAACCCTAATGCGTGAGAAATTGTAAGGAAACGTTGTATTTACATATATGCCACTGTGCAGGAGAATCCGTATAGGTGTTCGAGTGTTCGAACCCTAATGCGTGGGAAATGGAAAGTAAATGTCGTATTTACATATCTGCCACTGTGCAGGAGAATCCGTAGAGATGTTCGAGTGTTCGAACCCTAATGCGTGAGAAATGGTAAGGAAACGTTGTATTCACATATCTGCAACTGTGCAGGAGAATCCATATAGGTGTTCGAGTGTTCGAACCCTAAAGCGTGAGAAATGGTAAGGAAACGTTGTATTTACATATCTGCCACTCTGTAGGAGAATCTGTATAGGTGTTCGAGTGTTCGAACCCTAACGCGTGAGAAATGGTAAGTAAACGCCGCATTTACATATCTGCCACTGTGCAGGAGAATCCGTATAGGTGTTCGAGTGTTCGAACCCTAATGCGTGAGAAATGGTAAGGAAACGTTGTATTTACATATCTACCACTGTGCAGGTGAATCCGTATAGGTGTTCGAGTGTTCGAACCCTAATGCGTGAGAAATTGTAAGGACACGTTGTATTTACATATCTGCCACTGTGCAGGAGAATCCTATAGGTGTTCGAGTGTTCGAACCCTAATGCGCGAGAAATGGAAAGCAAATGTCGTATTTACATATCTGCCACTGTGAAGGAGAATCCATAGAGGTGTTCGAGTGTTCGAACCCTAATGCGTGAGAAATGGTAAGGAAACGTTGTATTTACATATCTGCCACTGTGCAGGAGAATCCGTATAGGTGTTCGAGTGTTCGAACCCTAATGCGTGAGAAATGGTAAGTGAACGCCGCATTTACATATCTGCCACTGTGCAGGAGAATCCGTATAGGTGTTTAGGTGTTCGAACCCTAATGCGTGAGAAATGGTAAGGAAACGTTGTATTTCCATATCTGCCACTGTGCAAGAGAATCCGTATAGGTGTTCGAGTGTTCGAACCCTAATGCGTGAGAAATGGTAAGGAAACGTTGTATTTACATATCTGCCACTGTGTAGGAGAATCTGTATAGGTGTTCGAGTGTTCGAACCCTAATGCGTGAGAAATGGTAAGTAAACGCCGCATTTACATATCTGCCACTGTGCAGAAGAATCCGTATAGGTGTTCGAGTGTTCGAACCCTAATGCGTGAGAAATGGTAAGGAAACGTTGTTTTTACATATCTGCCGCTGGGCAGGAGAATCCGTATAGGTGTTCGAGTGTTCGAACCCTAATGCGTGAGAAATGGTAAGTGAACGCCGCATTTACATATCTGCCACTGTGCAGGAGAATCCGTATAGGTGTTTGGGTGTTCGAACCCTAATGCGTGAGAAATGGTAAGGAAACGTTGTATTTCCGTATCTGCCACTGTGCAGGAGAATCCGTATAGGTGTTCGAGTGTTCGAACCCTAATGCGTGAGAAATGGTAAGGAAACGTTGTATTTACATATCTGCCACTGTGTAGGAGAATCTGTATAGGTGTTCGAGTGTTCGAACCCTAATGCGTGAGAAATGGTAAGTAAACGCCGCATTTACATATCTGCCACTGTGCAGAAGAATCCGTATAGGTGTTCGAGTGTTCGAACACTAATGCGTGAGAAATGGTAAGGAAACGTTGTATTTACATATCTGCCGCTGGGCAGGAGAATCCGTATAGGTGTTCGAGTGTTCGAACCCTAATGCGTGAGAAATGGTAAGTGAACGCCGCATTTACATATCTGCCGCTGTGCAGGAGAATCCGTATAGGTGTTCGAGTGTTCGAACCCTAATGCGTGAGAAATGGTAAGGAAACGTTGTATTTACATATCTACCACTGTGCAGGAGAATCCGTATAGGTGTTCGAGTGTTCGAACCCTAATGCGTGAGAAATTGTAAGGACACGTTGTATTTACATATCTGCCACTGTGCAGGAGAATCCTATAGGTGTTCGAGTGTTCGAACCCTAATGCGCGAGAAATGGAAAGCAAATGTCGTATTTACATATCTGCCACTGTGAAGGAGAATCCATAGAGGTGTTCGAGTGTTCGAACCCTAATGCGTGAGAAATGGTAAGGAAACGTTGTATTTACATATCTGCCACTGTGCAGGAGAATCCGTATAGGTGTTCGAGTGTTCGAACCCTAATGCGTGAGAAATGGTAAGTGAACGCCGCATTTACATATCTGCCACTGTGCAGGAGAATCCGTATAGGTGTTTAGGTGTTCGAACCCTAATGCGTGAGAAATGGTAAGGAAACGTTGTATTTCCATATCTGCCACTGTGCAAGAGAATCCGTATAGGTGTTCGAGTGTTCGAACCCTAATGCGTGAGAAATGGTAAGGAAACGTTGTATTTACATATCTGCCACTGTGTAGGAGAATCTGTATAGGTGTTCGAGTGTTCGAACCCTAATGCGTGAGAAATGGTAAGTAAACGCCGCATTTACATATCTGCCACTGTGCAGAAGAATCCGTATAGGTGTTCGAGTGTTCGAACCCTAATGCGTGAGAAATGGTAAGGAAACGTTGTTTTTACATATCTGCCGCTGGGCAGGAGAATCCGTATAGGTGTTCGAGTGTTCGAACCCTAATGCGTGAGAAATGGTAAGTGAACGCCGCATTTACATATCTGCCGCTGTGCAGGAGAATCCGTATAGGTGTTCGAGTGTTCGAACCCTAATGCGTGAGAAATGGTAAGGAAACGTTGTATTTACATATCTGCCACTGTGCAGGAGAATCCGTATAGGTGTTCGAGTGTTCGAACCCTAATGCGTGAGAAATGGAAAGCAAATGTCGTATTTACATATCTGCCACTGTGAAGGAGAATCCATAGAGGTGTTCGAGTGTTCGAACCCTAATGCATGAGAAATGGTAAGGAAACGTTGTATTTACATATCTGCCACTGTGCAGGAGAATCCGTATAGGTGTTCGAGTGTTCGAACCCTAATGCGTGAGAAATGGTAAGTGAACGCCGCATTTACATATCTGCCACTGTGCAGGAGAATCCGTATAGGTGTTTGGGTGTTCGAACCCTAATGCGTGAGAAATGGTAAGGAAACGTTGTATTTCCATATCTGCCACTGTGCAGGAGAATCCGTATAGGTGTTCGAGTGTTCGAACCCTAATGCGTGAGAAATGGTAAGGAAACGTTGTATTGACATATCTGCCACTGTGTAGGAGAATCTGTATAGGTGTTCGAGTGTTCGAACCCTAATGCGTGAGAAATGGTAAGTAAACGCCGCATTTACATATCTGCCACTGTGCAGAAGAATCCGTATAGGTGTTCGAGTGTTCGAACCCTAATGCGTGAGAAATGGTAAGTAAACGCCGCATTTACATATCTGCCACTGTGCAGGAGAATCCGTATAGCTGTTTGAGTGTTCGAACCCTAATGCGTGAGAAATGGTAAGGAAACGTTGTATTTACATATCTGCCGCTGGGCAGGAGAATCCGTATAGGTGTTCGAGTGTTCGAACCCTAATGCGTGAGAAATGGTAAGTGAACGCCGCATTTACATATCTGCCGCTGTGCAGGAGAATCCGTATAGGTGTTCGAGTGTTCGAACCCTAATGCGTGAGAAATGGTAAGGAAACGTTGTATTTACATATCTGCCACTGTGCAGGAGAATCCGTATAGGTGTTCGAGTGTTCGAACCCTAATGCGTGAGAAATGGAAAGCAAATGTCGTATTTACATATCTGCCACTGTGAAGGAGAATCCATAGAGGTGTTCGAGTGTTCGAACCCTAATGCATGAGAAATGGTAAGGAAACGTTGTATTTACATATCTGCCACTGTGCAGGAGAATCCGTATAGGTGTTCGAGTGTTCGAACCCTAATGCGTGAGAAATGGTAAGTGAACGCCGCATTTACATATCTGCCACTGTGCAGGAGAATCCGTATAGGTGTTTGGGTGTTCGAACCCTAATGCGTGAGAAATGGTAAGGAAACGTTGTATTTCCATATCTGCCACTGTGCAGGAGAATCCGTATAGGTGTTCGAGTGTTCGAACCCTAATGCGTGAGAAATGGTAAGGAAACGTTGTATTGACATATCTGCCACTGTGTAGGAGAATCTGTATAGGTGTTCGAGTGTTCGAACCCTAATGCGTGAGAAATGGTAAGTAAACGCCGCATTTACATATCTGCCACTGTGCAGAAGAATCCGTATAGGTGTTCGAGTGTTCGAACCCTAATGCGTGAGAAATGGTAAGTAAACGCCGCATTTACATATCTGCCACTGTGCAGGAGAATCCGTATAGCTGTTTGAGTGTTCGAACCCTAATGCGTGAGAAATGGTAAGGAAACGTTCTATTTACATATCTGCCGCTGGGCAGGAGAATCCGTATAGGTGTTCGAGTGTTCGAACCCTAATGCGTGAGAAATGGTAAGTGAACGCCGCATTTACATATCTGCCGCTGTGCAGGAGAATCCGTATAGGTGTTCGAGTGTTCGAACCCTAATGCGTGAGAAATGGTAAGGAAACGTTGTATTTACATATCTGCCACTGTGCAGGAGAATCCGTATAGGTGTTCGAGTGTTCGAACCCTAATGCGTGAGAAGTGGTAAGTAAATGTCGTATTTACATATCTGCCACTGTGCAGAAGAATCCGTATAGGTGTTCGAGTGTTTGAACCCTAATGCGTGAGAAATGGTAAGGAAACGTTGTATTTACATATCTGCCGCTGGGCAGGAGAATCCGTATAGGTGTTCGAGTGTTCGAACCCTAATGCGTGAGAAATGGTAAGTGAACGCCGCATTTACATATCTGCCACTGTGCAGGAGAATCCGTATAGGTGTTTGGGTGTTCGAACCCTAATTTGTGAGAAATGGTAAGGAAACGTTGTATTTCCATATCTGCCACTGTGCAGGAGAATCCGTATAGGTGTTCGAGTGTTCGAACCCTAATGCGTGAGAAATGGTAAGGAAACGTTGTATTTACATATCTGCCACTGTGTAGGAGAATCTGTATAGGTGTTCGAGTGTTCGAACCCTAATGCGTGAGAAATGGTAAGTAAACGCCGCATTTACATATCTGCCACTGTGCAGAAGAATCCGTATAGGTGTTCGAGTGTTCGAACACTAATGCGTGAGAAATGGTAAGGAAACGTTGTATTTACATATCTGCCGCTGGGCAGGAGAATCCGTATAGGTGTTCGAGTGTTCGAACCCTAATGCGTGAGAAATGGTAAGTGAACGCCGCATTTACATATCTGCCGCTGTGCAGGAGAATCCGTATAGGTGTTCGAGTGTTCGAACCCTAATGCCTGAGAAATGGTAAGGAAACGTTGGATTCTCCTGCACAGTGGCAGATATGTAAATACAACGTTTCCTTACCATTTCTCACGCATTAGGGTTCGAACACTCAAACAGCTATACGGATTCTCCTGCACAGTGGCAGATATGTAAATGCGGCGTTTACTTACCATTTCTCACGCATTAGGGTTCGAACACTCGAACACCTATACGGATTCTCCTGCACAGTGGCAGATATGTAAATACGACATTTACTTACCATTTCTCACGCATTAGGGTTCGAACACTCGAACACCTATACGGATTCTCCTGCACAGTGGCAGATATGTAAATACAACGTTTCCTTACCATTTCTCACGCATTAGGGTTCGAACACTCGAACACCTATACGGATTCTCCGGCACAGCGGCAGATATGTAAATTCGGCGTTCACTTACCATTTCTCACGCATTAGGGTTCGAACACTCGAACACCTATACGGATTCTCCTGCCCAGCGGCAGATATGTAAATACAACGTTTCCTTACCATTTCTCACGCATTAGGGTTCGAACACTCAAACAGCTATACGGATTCTCCTGCACAGTGGCAGATATGTAAATGCGGCGTTTACTTACCATTTCTCACGCATTAGGGTTCGAACACTCGAACACCTATACGGATTCTCCTGCACAGTGGCAGATATGTAAATACGACATTTACTTACCATTTCTCACGCATTAGGGTTCGAACACTCGAACACCTATACGGATTCTCCTGCACAGTGGCAGATATGTAAATACAACGTTTCCTTACCATTTCTCACGCATTAGGGTTCGAACACTCGAACACCTATACGGATTCTCCTGCACAGCGGCAGATATGTAAATGCGGCGTTCACTTACCATTTCTCACGCATTAGGGTTCGAACACTCGAACACCTATACGGATTCTCCTGCCCAGCGGCAGATATGTAAATACAACGTTTCCTTACCATTTCTCACGCATTAGGGTTCGAACACTCGAACACCTATACGGATTCTTCTGCACAGTGGCAGATATGTAAATGCGGCGTTTACTTACCATTTCTCACGCATTAGGGTTCGAACACTCGAACACCTATACAGATTCTCCTACACAGTGGCAGATATGTAAATACAACGTTTCCTTACCATTTCTCACGCATTAGGGTTCGAACACTCGAACACCTATACGGATTCTCCTGCACAGTGGCAGATATGGAAATACAACGTTTCCTTACCATTTCTCACGCATTAGGGTTCGAACACCCAAACACCTATACGGATTCTCCTGCACAGTGGCAGATATGTAAATGCGGCGTTTACTTACCATTTCTCACGCATTAGGGTTCGAACACTCGAACACCTATACGGATTCTCCTGCACAGTGGCAGATATGTAAATACGACATTTACTTACCATTTCTCACGCATTAGGGTTCGAACACTCGAACACCTATACGGATTCTCCTGCACAGTGGCAGATATGTAAATACAACGTTTCCTTACCATTTCTCACGCATTAGGGTTCGAACACTCGAACACCTATACGGATTCTCCTGCACAGCGGCAGATATGTAAATGCGGCGTTCACTTACCATTTCTCACGCATTAGGGTTCGAACACTCGAACACCTATACGGATTCTCCTGCCCAGCGGCAGATATATAAGTACAACGTTTCCTTACCATTTCTCACGCATCAGGGTTCGAACACTCGAACACCTACACGGATTCTCCTGCACAGTGGCAGATATGTAAATACAACGTTTCCTTACCATTTCTCACGCATTAGGGTTCGAACACTCAAACACCTATAGGGATTCTCCTGCACAGTGGCAGATATGCAAATACAACGTTTCCTTCCATTTCTCATGCATTAGGGTTCGAACACTCGAACACCGATACGGATTCTCCTGCACAGTGGTAGATATGTAAATACGGCATTCACTTACCATTTCTCACGCATTAGGGTTCGAACACTCGAACACCTATACGGATTCTCCTGCACCGTGGCAGATATGTAAATACAACGTTTCCTTACCATTTCTCACGCATTAGGGTTCGAACACTCGAACACCTATACGGATTCTCCGGCACAGCGGCAGATATGTAAATGCGGCGTTCACTTACCATTTCTCACGCATTAGGGTTCGAACACTCGAACACCTATACGGATTCTCCTGCCCAGCGGCAGATATGTAAATACAACGTTTCCTTACCATTTCTCACGCATTAGGGTTCGAACACTCAAACAGCTATACGGATTCTCCTGCACAGTGGCAGATATGTAAATGCGGTGTTTACTTACCATTTCTCACGCATTAGGGTTCGAACACTCGAACACCTATACGGATTCTCCTGCACAGTGGCAGATATGTAAATACGACATTTACTTACCATTTCTCACGCATTAGGGTTCGAACACTCGAACACCTATACGGATTCTCCTGCACAGTGGCAGATATGTAAATACAACGTTTCCTTACCATTTCTCACGCATTAGGGTTCGAACACTCGAACACCTATACGGATTCTCCTGCACAGCGGCAGATATGTAAATGCGGCGTTCACTTACCATTTCTCACGCATTAGGGTTCGAACACTCGAACACCTATACGGATTCTCCTGCCCTGCGACAGATATGTAAATACAACGTTTCCTTACCATTTCTCACGCATTAGGGTTCGAACACTCGAACACCTATAAGGATTCTTCTGCACAATGGCAGATATGTAAATGCGGCGTTTACTTACCATTTCTCACGCATTAGGGTTCGAACACTCGAACACCTATACAGATTCTCCTACACAGTGGCAGATATGTAAATACAACGTTTACTTACCATTTCTCACGCATTAGGGTTCGAACACTCGAACACCTATACGGATTCTCCTGCACAGTGGCAGATATGGAAATACAACGTTTCCTTACCATTTCTCACGCATTAGGGTTCGAACACCCAAACACCTATACGGATTCTCCTGCACAGTGGCAGATATGTAAATGCGGCGTTTACTTACCATTTCTCACGCATTAGGGTTCGAACACTCGAACACCTATACGGATTCTCCTGCACAGTGGCAGATATGTAAATACAACGTTTCCTTACCATTTCTCACGCATTAGGGTTCGAACACTCGAACACCTATACGGATTCTCCTGCACAGCGGCAGATATGTAAATGCGGCGTTCACTTACCATTTCTCACGCATTAGGGTTCGAACACTCGAACACCTATACGGATTCTCCTGCCCAGCGGCAGATATGTAAATACAACGTTTCCTTACCATTTCCCACGCATCAGGGTTCGAACACTCGAACACCTACACGGATTCTCCTGCACAGTGGCAGATATGTAAATACAACGTTTCCTTACCATTTCTCACACATTAGGGTTCGAACACTCAAACACCTATAGGGATTCTCCTGCACAGTGGCAGATATGCAAATACAACGTTTCCTTCCATTTCTCACGCATTAGGGTTCGAACACTCGAACACCGATACGGATTCTCCTGCACAGTGGTAGATATGTAAATACGGCATTCACTTACCATTTCTCACGCATTAGGGTTCGAACACTCGAACACCTATACGGATTCTCCTGCACCGTGGCAGATATGTAAATACAACGTTTCCTTACCATTTCTCACGCATTAGGGTTCGAACACTCGAACACCTATACGGATTCTCCGGCACAGCGGCAGATATGTAAATGCGGCGTTCACTTACCATTTCTCACGCATTAGGGTTCGAACACTCGAACACCTATACGGATTCTCCTGCCCAGCGGCAGATATGTAAATACAACGTTTCCTTACCATTTCTCACGCATTAGGGTTCGAACACTCGAACACCTATACGGATTCTCCTGCACAGCGGCAGATATGTAAATGCGGCGTTCACTTACCATTTCTCACGCATTAGGGTTCGAACACTCGAACACCTATACGGATTCTCCTGCCCAGCGGCAGATATATAAGTACAACGTTTCCTTACCATTTCTCACGCATCAGGGTTCGAACACTCGAACACCTACACGGATTCTCCTGCACAGTGGCAGATATGTAAATACAACGTTTCCTTACCATTTCTCACGCATTAGGGTTCGAACACTCAAACACCTATAGGGGTTCTCCTGCACAGTGGCAGATATGCAAATACAACGTTTCCTTCCATTTCTCATGCATTAGGGTTCGAACACTCGAACACCGATACGGATTCTCCTGCACAGTGGTAGATATGTAAATACGGCATTCACTTACCATTTCTCACGCATTAGGGTTCGAACACTCGAACACCTATACGGATTCTCCTGCACCGTGGCAGATATGTAAATACAACGTTTCCTTACCATTTCTCACGCATTAGGGTTCGAACACTCGAACACCTATACGGATTCTCCGGCACAGCGGCAGATATGTAAATGCGGCGTTCACTTACCATTTCTCACGCATTAGGGTTCGAACACTCGAACACCTATACGGATTCTCCTGCCCAGCGGCAGATATGTAAATACAACGTTTCCTTACCATTTCTCACGCATTAGGGTTCGAACACTCAAACAGCTATACGGATTCTCCTGCACAGTGGCAGATATGTAAATGCGGTGTTTACTTACCATTTCTCACGCATTAGGGTTCGAACACTCGAACACCTATACGGATTCTCCTGCACAGTGGCAGATATGTAAATACGACATTTACTTACCATTTCTCACGCATTAGGGTTCGAACACTCGAACACCTATACGGATTCTCCTGCACAGTGGCAGATATGTAAATACAACGTTTCCTTACCATTTCTCACGCATTAGGGTTCGAACACTCGAACACCTATACGGATTCTCCTGCACAGCGGCAGATATGTAAATGCGGCGTTCACTTACCATTTCTCACGCATTAGGGTTCGAACACTCGAACACCTATACGGATTCTCCTGCCCTGCGGCAGATATGTAAATACAACGTTTCCTTACCATTTCTCACGCATTAGGGTTCGAACACTCGAACACCTATATGGATTCTTCTGCACAATGGCAGATATGTAAATGCGGCGTTTACTTACCATTTCTCACGCATTAGGGTTCGAACACTCGAACACCTATACAGATTCTCCTACACAGTGGCAGATATGTAAATACAACGTTTACTTACCATTTCTCACGCATTAGGGTTCGAACACTCGAACACCTATACGGATTCTCCTGCACAGTGGCAGATATGGAAATACAACGTTTCCTTACCATTTCTCACGCATTAGGGTTCGAACACCCAAACACCTATACGGATTCTCCTGCACAGTGGCAGATATGTAAATGCGGCGTTTACTTACCATTTCTCACGCATTAGGGTTCGAACACTCGAACACCTATACGGATTCTCCTGCACAGTGGCAGATATGTAAATACAACGTTTCCTTACCATTTCTCACGCATTAGGGTTCGAACACTCGAACACCTATACGGATTCTCCTGCACAGCGGCAGATATGTAAATGCGGCGTTCACTTACCATTTCTCACGCATTAGGGTTCGAACACTCGAACACCTATACGGATTCTCCTGCCCAGCGGCAGATATGTAAATACAACGTTTCCTTACCATTTCCCACGCATCAGGGTTCGAACACTCGAACACCTACACGGATTCTCCTGCACAGTGGCAGATATGTAAATACAACGTTTCCTTACCATTTCTCACACATTAGGGTTCGAACACTCAAACACCTATAGGGATTCTCCTGCACAGTGGCAGATATGCAAATACAACGTTTCCTTCCATTTCTCACGCATTAGGGTTCGAACACTCGAACACCGATACGGATTCTCCTGCACAGTGGTAGATATGTAAATACGGCATTCACTTACCATTTCTCACGCATTAGGGTTCGAACACTCGAACACCTATACGGATTCTCCTGCACCGTGGCAGATATGTAAATACAACGTTTCCTTACCATTTCTCACGCATTAGGGTTCGAACACTCGAACACCTATACGGATTCTCCGGCACAGCGGCAGATATGTAAATGCGGCGTTCACTTACCATTTCTCACGCATTAGGGTTCGAACACTCGAACACCTATACGGATTCTCCTGCCCAGCGGCAGATATGTAAATACAACGTTTCCTTACCATTTCTCACGCATTAGGGTTCGAACACTCGAACACCTATACGGATTCTCCTGCACAGCGGCAGATATGTAAATGCGGCGTTCACTTACCATTTCTCACGCATTAGGGTTCGAACACTCGAACACCTATACGGATTCTCCTGCCCAGCGGCAGATATGTAAATACAACGTTTCCTTACCATTTCCCACGCATCAGGGTTCGAACACTCGAACACCTACACGGATTCTCCTGCACAGTGGCAGATATGTAAATACAACGTTTCCTTACCATTTCTCACACATTAGGGTTCGAACACTCAAACACCTATAGGGATTCTCCTGCACAGTGGCAGATATGCAAATACAACGTTTCCTTCCATTTCTCACGCATTAGGGTTCGAACACTCGAACACCGATACGGATTCTCCTGCACAGTGGTAGATATGTAAATACGGCATTCACTTACCATTTCTCACGCATTAGGGTTCGAACACTCGAACACCTATACGGATTCTCCTGCACCGTGGCAGATATGTAAATACAACGTTTCCTTACCATTTCTCACGCATTAGGGTTCGAACACTCGAACACCTATACGGATTCTCCGGCACAGCGGCAGATATGTAAATGCGGCGTTCACTTACCATTTCTCACGCATTAGGGTTCGAACACTCGAACACCTATACGGATTCTCCTGCCCAGCGGCAGATATGTAAATACAACGTTTCCTTACCATTTCTCACGCATTAGGGTTCGAACACTCAAACAGCTATACGGATTCTCCTGCACAGTGGCAGATATGTAAATGCGGTGTTTACTTACCATTTCTCACGCATTAGGGTTCGAACACTCGAACACCTATACGGATTCTCCTGCACAGTGGCAGATATGTAAATACGACATTTACTTACCATTTCTCACGCATTAGGGTTCGAACACTCGAACACCTATACGGATTCTCCTGCACAGCGGCAGATATGTAAATGCGGCGTTCACTTACCATTTCTCACGCATTAGGGTTCGAACACTCGAACACCTATACGGATTCTCCTGCCCTGCGGCAGATATGTAAATACAACGTTTCCTTACCATTTCTCACGCATTAGGGTTCGAACACTCGAACACCTATACGGATTCTTCTGCACAGTGGCAGATATGTAAATGCGGCGTTTACTTACCATTTCTCACGCATTAGGGTTCGAACACTCGAACACCTATACAGATTCTCCTACACAGTGGCAGATATGTAAATACAACGTTTCCTTACCATTTCTCACGCATTAGGGTTCGAACACTCGAACACCTATACGGATTCTCCTGCACAGTGGCAGATATGGAAATACAACGTTTCCTTACCATTTCTCACGCATTAGGGTTCGAACACCCAAACACCTATACGGATTCTCCTGCACAGTGGCAGATATGTAAATGCGGCGTTTACTTACCATTTCTCACGCATTAGGGTTCGAACACTCGAACACCTATACGGATTCTCCTGCACAGTGGCAGATATGTAAATACAACGTTTCCTTACCATTTCTCACGCATTAGGGTTCGAACACTCGAACACCTATACGGATTCTCCTGCACAGCGGCAGATATGTAAATGCGGCGTTCACTTACCATTTCTCACGCATTAGGGTTCGAACACTCGAACACCTATACGGATTCTCCTGCCCAGCGGCAGATATGTAAATACAACGTTTCCTTACCATTTCCCACGCATCAGGGTTCGAACACTCGAACACCTACACGGATTCTCCTGCACAGTGGCAGATATGTAAATACAACGTTTCCTTACCATTTCTCACACATTAGGGTTCGAACACTCAAACACCTATAGGGATTCTCCTGCACAGTGGCAGATATGCAAATACAACGTTTCCTTCCATTTCTCACGCATTAGGGTTCGAACACTCGAACACCGATACGGATTCTCCTGCACAGTGGTAGATATGTAAATACGGCATTCACTTACCATTTCTCACGCATTAGGGTTCGAACACTCGAACACCTATACGGATTCTCCTGCACCGTGGCAGATATGTAAATACAACGTTTCCTTACCATTTCTCACGCATTAGGGTTCGAACACTCGAACACCTATACGGATTCTCCGGCACAGCGGCAGATATGTAAATGCGGCGTTCACTTACCATTTCTCACGCATTAGGGTTCGAACACTCGAACACCTATACGGATTCTCCTGCCCAGCGGCAGATATGTAAATACAACGTTTCCTTACCATTTCTCACGCATTAGGGTTCGAACACTCAAACAGCTATACGGATTCTCCTGCACAGTGGCAGATATGTAAATGCGGTGTTTACTTACCATTTCTCACGCATTAGGGTTCGAACACTCGAACACCTATACGGATTCTCCTGCACAGTGGCAGATATGTAAATACGACATTTACTTACCATTTCTCACGCATTAGGGTTCGAACACTCGAACACCTATACGGATTCTCCTGCACAGCGGCAGATATGTAAATGCGGCGTTCACTTACCATTTCTCACGCATTAGGGTTCGAACACTCGAACACCTATACGGATTCTCCTGCCCTGCGGCAGATATGTAAATACAACGTTTCCTTACCATTTCTCACGCATTAGGGTTCGAACACTCGAACACCTATACGGATTCTTCTGCACAGTGGCAGATATGTAAATGCGGCGTTTACTTACCATTTCTCACGCATTAGGGTTCGAACACTCGAACACCTATACAGATTCTCCTACACAGTGGCAGATATGTAAATACAACGTTTCCTTACCATTTCTCACGCATTAGGGTTCGAACACTCGAACACCTATACGGATTCTCCTGCACAGTGGCAGATATGGAAATACAACGTTTCCTTACCATTTCTCACGCATTAGGGTTCGAACACCCAAACACCTATACGGATTCTCCTGCACAGTGGCAGATATGTAAATGCGGCGTTTACTTACCATTTCTCACGCATTAGGGTTCGAACACTCGAACACCTATACGGATTCTCCTGCACAGTGGCAGATATGTAAATACGACATTTACTTACCATTTCTCACGCATTAGGGTTCGAACACTCGAACACCTATACGGATTCTCCTGCCCAGCGGCAGATATGTAAATACAACGTTTCCTTACCATTTCTCACGCATCAGGGTTCGAACACTCAAACACCTATACGGATTCTACTGCACAGTGGCAGATATGTAAATACAACGTTTCCTTACCATTTCTCACGCATTAGGGTTCGAACACTCAAACACCTATACGGATTCTCCTGCACAGTGGCAGATATGCAAATACAACGTTTCCTTCCATTTCTCACGCATTAGGGTTCGAACACTCGAACACCGATACGGATTCTCCTGCACAGTGGTAGATATGTAAATACGGCATTCACTTACCATTTCTCACGCATTAGGGTTCGAACACTCGAACACCTATACGGATTCTCCTGCACAGTGGCAGATATGTAAATACGGCATTCACTTACCATTTCTCACGCATTAGGGTTCGAACACTCGAACACCTATACGGATTCTCCTGCACAGTGGCAGATATGTAAATACAACGTTTCCTTACCATTTCTCACGCATTAGGGTTCGAACACTCAAACAGCTATACGGATTCTCCTGCACAGTGGCAGATATGTAAATGCGGCGTTTACTTACCATTTCTCACGCATTAGGGTTCGAACACTCGAACACCTATACGGATTCTCCTGCACAGTGGCAGATATGTAAATACGAAATTTACTTACCATTTCTCACGCATTAGGGTTCTCACACTCGAACACCTATACGGATTCTCCTGCACAGTGGCAGATATGTAAATACAACGTTTCCTTACCATTTCTCACGCATTAGGGTTCGAACACTCGAACACCTATACGGATTCTCCTGCACAGCGGCAGATATGTAAATGCGGCGTTCACTTACCATTTCTCACGCATTAGGGTTCGAACACTCGAACACCTATACGGATTCTCCTGCCCAGCGGCAGATATGTAAATACAACGTTTCCTTACCATTTCTCACGCATTAGGGTTCGAACACTCGAACACCTATACGGATTCTTCTGCACAGTGGCAGATATGTAAATGCGGCGTTTACTTACCATTTCTCACGCATTAGGGTTCGAACACTCGAACACCTATACAGATTCTCCTGCACAGTGGCAGATATGTAAATACAACGTTTCCTTACCATTTCTCACGCATTAGGGTTCGAACACTCGAGCACCTATACGGATTCTCCTGCACAGTGGCAGATATGGAAATACAACGTTTCCTTACCATTTCTCACGCATTAGGGTTCGAACACCCAAACACCTATACGGATTCTCCTGCACAGTGGCAGATATGTAAATGCGGCGTTTACTTACCATTTCTCACGCATTAGGGTTCGAACACTCGAACACCTATACGGATTCTCCTGCACAGTGGCAGATATGTAAATACGACATTTACTTACCATTTCTCACGCATTAGGGTTCGAACACTCGAACACCTATACGGATTCTCCTGCACAGTGGCAGATATGTAAATACAACGTTTCCTTACCATTTCTCACGCATTAGGGTTCGAACACTCGAACACCTATACGGATTCTCCTGCACAGCGCCAGATATGTAAATGCGGCGTTCACTTACCATTTCTCACGCATTAGGGTTCGAACACTCGAACACCTATACGGATTCTCCTGCACAGCGGCAGATATGTAAATACAACGTTTCCTTACCATTTCTCACGCATCAGGGTTCGAACACTCGAACACCTATACGGATTCTCCTCCACAGTGGCAGATATGTAAATACAACGTTTCCTTACCATTTCTCACGCATTAGGGTTCGAACACTCAAACACCTATACGGATTCTACTGCACAGTGGCAGATATGCAAATACAACGTTTCCTTCCATTTCTCACGCATTAGGGTTCGAACACTCGAACACCGATACGGATTCTCCTGCACAGTGGTAGATATGTAAATACGGCATTCACTTACCATTTCTCACGCATTAGGGTTCGAACACTCGAACACCTATACGGATTCTCCTGCACAGTGGCAGATATGTAAATATGGCATTCACTTACCATTTCTCACGCATTAGGGTTCGAACACTCGAACACCTATACGGATTCTCCTGCACAGTGGCAGATATGTAAATACAACGTTTCCTTACCATTTCTCACGCATTAGGGTTCGAACACTCAAACACCTATACGGATTCTCCTGCACAGTGGCAGATATGTAAATACGGCGTTTACTTACCATTTCTCACGCATTAGGGTTCGAACACTCGAACACCTATACGGATTCTCCTGCCCAGCGGCAGATATGTAAATACAACGTTTCCTTACCATTTCTCACGCATTAGGGTTCGAACACTCGAACACCTATACGGATTCTTCTGCACAGTGGCAGATATGTAAATGCGGCGTTTACTTACCATTTCTCACGCATTAGGGTTCGAACACTCGAACACCTATACGGATTCTCCTGCCCAGCGGCAGATATGTAAATACAACGTTTCCTTACCATTTCTCACGCATCAGGGTTCGAACACTCGAACACCTATACGGATTCTCCTGCACAGTGGCAGATATGTAAATACAACGTTTCCTTACCATTTCTCACGCATTAGGGTTCGAACACTCAAACACCTATACGGATTCTCCTGCACAGTGGCAGATAGGCAAATACAACGTTTCCTTCCATTTCTCACGCATTAGGGTTCGAACACTCGAACACCGATACGGATTCTCCTGCACAGTGGTAGATATGTAAATACGGCATTCACTTACCATTTCTCACGCATTAGGGTTCGAACACTCGAACACCTATACGGATTCTCCTGCACAGTGGCAGAGATGTAAATACAACGTTTCCTTACCATTTCTCACGCATTAGGGTTCGAACACTCAAACAGCTATACGGATTCTCCTGCACAGTGGCAGATATGTAAATGCGGCGTTTACTTACCATTTCTCACGCATTAGGGTTCGAACACTCGAACACCTATACGGATTCTCCTGCACAGTGGCAGATATGTAAATACGACATTTACTTACCATTTCTCACGCATTAGGGTTCGAACACTCGAACACCTATACGGATTCTCCTGCACAGTGGCAGATATGTAAATACAACGTTTCCTTACCATTTCTCACGCATTAGGGTTCGAACACTCGAACACCTATACGGATTCTCCTGCACAGCGGCAGATATGTAAATGCGGCGTTCACTTACCATTTCTCACGCATTAGGGTTCGAACACTCGAACACCTATACGGATTCTCCTGCCCAGCGGCAGATATGTAAATACAACGTTTCCTTACCATTTCTCACGCATTAGGGTTCGAACACTCGAACACCTATACGGATTCTTCTGCACAGTGGCAGATATGTAAATGCGGCGTTTACTTACCATTTCTCACGCATTAGGGTTCGAACACTCGAACACCTATACAGATTCTCCTGCACAGTGGCAGATATGTAAATACAACGTTTCCTTACCATTTCTCACGCATTAGGGTTCGAACACTCGAGCACCTATACGGATTCTCCTGCACAGTGGCAGATATGGAAATACAACGTTTCCTTACCATTTCTCACGCATTAGGGTTCGAACACCCAAACACCTATACGGATTCTCCTGCACAGTGGCAGATATGTAAATGCGGCGTTTACTTACCATTTCTCACGCATTAGGGTTCGAACACTCGAACACCTATACGGATTCTCCTGCACAGTGGCAGATATGTAAATACGACATTTACTTACCATTTCTCACGCATTAGGGTTCGAACACTCGAACACCTATACGGATTCTCCTGCACAGTGGCAGATATGTAAATACAACGTTTCCTTACCATTTCTCACGCATTAGGGTTCGAACACTCGAACACCTATACGGATTCTCCTGCACAGCGCCAGATATGTAAATGCGGCGTTCACTTACCATTTCTCACGCATTAGGGTTCGAACACTCGAACACCTATACGGATTCTCCTGCACAGCGGCAGATATGTAAATACAACGTTTCCTTACCATTTCTCACGCATCAGGGTTCGAACACTCGAACACCTATACGGATTCTCCTGCACAGTGGCAGATATGTAAATACAACGTTTCCTTACCATTTCTCACGCATTAGGGTTCGAACACTCAAACACCTATACGGATTCTACTGCACAGTGGCAGATATGCAAATACAACGTTTCCTTCCATTTCTCACGCATTAGGGTTCGAACACTCGAACACCGATACGGATTCTCCTGCACAGTGGTAGATATGTAAATACGGCATTCACTTACCATTTCTCACGCATTAGGGTTCGAACACTCGAACACCTATACGGATTCTCCTGCACAGTGGCAGATATGTAAATATGGCATTCACTTACCATTTCTCACGCATTAGGGTTCGAACACTCGAACACCTATACGGATTCTCCTGCACAGTGGCAGATATGTAAATACAACGTTTCCTTACCATTTCTCACGCATTAGGGTTCGAACACTCAAACACCTATACGGATTCTCCTGCACAGTGGCAGATATGTAAATGCGGCGTTTACTTACCATTTCTCACGCATTAGGGTTCGAACACTCGAACACCTATACGGATTCTGCTGCCCAGCGGCAGATATGTAAATACAACGTTTCCTTACCATTTCTCACGCATTAGGGTTCGAACACTCGAACACCTATACAGATTCTTCTGCACAGTGGCAGATATGTAAATGCGGCGTTTACTTACCATTTCTCACGCATTAGGGTTCGAACACTCGAACACCTATACGGATTCTCCTGCCCAGCGGCAGATATGTAAATACAACGTTTCCTTACCATTTCTCACGCATCAGGGTTCGAACACTCGAACACCTATACGGATTCTCCTGCACAGTGGCAGATATGTAAATACAACGTTTCCTTACCATTTCTCACGCATTAGGGTTCGAACACTCAAACACCTATACGGATTCTCCTGCACAGTGGCAGATAGGCAAATACAACGTTTCCTTCCATTTCTCACGCATTAGGGTTCGAACACTCGAACACCGATACGGATTCTCCTGCACAGTGGTAGATATGTAAATACGGCATTCACTTACCATTTCTCATGCATTAGGGTTCGAACACTCGAACACCTATACGGATTCTCCTGCACAGTGGCAGATATGTAAATACGGCATTCACTTACCATTTCTCACGCATTAGGGTTCGAACACTCGAACACCTATACGGATTCTCCTGCACAGTGGCAGATATGTAAATACAACGTTTCCTTACCATTTCTCACGCATTAGGGTTCGAACACTCAAACACCTATACGGATTCTCCTGCACAGTGGCAGATATGTAAATGCGGCGTTTACTTACCATTTCTCACGCATTAGGGTTCGAACACTCGAACACCTATACGGATTCTCCTGCACAGTGGCAGATATGTAAATACGACATTTACTTACCATTTCTCACGCATTAGGGTTCGAACACTCGAACACCTATACGGATTCTCCTGCACAGTGGCAGATATGTAAATACAACGTTTCCTTACCATTTCTCACGCATTAGGGTTCGAACACTCGAACACCTATACGGATTCTCCTGCACAGCGGCAGATATTTAAATGCGGCGTTCACTTACCATTTCTCACGCATTAGGGTTCGAACACTCGAACACCTATACGGATTCTCCTGCCCAGCGGCAGATATGTTAATACAACGTTTCCTTACCATTTCTCACGCATTAGGGTTCGAACACTCGAACACCTATACGGATTCTCCTGCACAGTGGCAGATATGTAAATACAACGTTTCCTTACCATTTCTCACGCATTAGGGTTCGAACACTCGAACACCTATACGGATTCTCCTGCACAGTGGCAGATATGTAAATACAACGTTTCCTTACCATTTCTCACGCATTAGGGTTCGAACACTCGAACACCGATACGGATTTCTCCTGCACAGTGGCAGATATGTAAATACGGCATTCACTTACCATTTCTCACGCATTAGGGTTCGAACACTCGAACACCTATACGGATTCTCCAGCACAGTGGCAGATATGTAAATACGGCATTCACTTACCATTTCTCACGCATTAGGGTTCGAACACTCGAACACCTATACGGATTCTCCTGCACAGTGGCAGATATGTAAATACAACGTTTCCTTACCATTTCTCACGCATTAGGGTTCGAACACTCAAACAGCTATACGGATTCTCCTGCACAGTGGCAGATATGTAAATGCGGCGTTTACTTACCATTTCTCACGCATTAGGGTTCGAACACTCGAACACCTATATGGATTCTCCTGCACAGTGGCAGATATGTAAATACGACATTTACTTACCATTTCTCACGCATTAGGGTTCGAACACTCGAACACCTATACGGATTCTCCTGCACAGTGGCAGATATGTAAATACAACGTTTCCTTACCATTTCTCACGCATTACGGTTCGAACACTCGAACACCTATACGGATTCTCCTGCACAGCGGCAGATATGTAAATGCGGCGTTCACTTACCATTTCTCACGCATTAGGGTTCGAACACTCGAACACCTATACGGATTTTCCAGCACAGTGGCAGATATGTAAATACGGCATTCACTTACCATTTCTCACGCATTAGGGTTCGAACACTCGAACACCTATACGGATTCTCCTGCACAGTGGCAGATATGTAAATACGGCATTCACTTACCATTTCTCACGCATTAGGGTTCGAACACTCGAACACCTATACGGATTCTCCTGCACAGTGGCAGATATGTAAATACAACGTTTCCTTACCATTTCTCACGCATTAGGGTTCGAACACTCAAACAGCTATACGGATTCTCCTGCACAGTGGCAGATATGTAAATGCGGCGTTTACTTACCATTTCTCACGCATTAGGGTTCGAACACTCGAACACCTATACGGATTCTCCTGCACAGTGGCAGATATGTAAATACGACATTTACTTACCATTTCTCACGCATTAGGGTTCGAACACTCGAACACCTATACGGATTCTCCTGCACAGTGGCAGATATGTAAATACAACGTTTCCTTACCATTTCTCACGCATTAGGGTTCGAACACTCGAACACCTATACGGATTCTCCTGCACAGTGGCAGATATGTAAATACAACGTTTCCTTACCATTTCTCACGCATTAGGGTTCGAACACTCGAACACCGATACGGATTCTCCTGCACAGTGGCAGATATGTAAATACGGCATTCACTTACCATTTCTCACGCATTAGGGTTCGAACACTCGAACACCTATACGGATTCTCCAGCACAGTGGCAGATATGTAAATACGGCATTCACTTACCATTTCTCACGCATTAGGGTTCGAACACTCGAACACCTATACGGATTCTCCTGCACAGTGGCAGATATGTAAATACAACGTTTCCTTACCATTTCTCACGCATTAGGGTTCGAACACTCAAACAGCTATACGGATTCTCCTGCACAGTGGCAGATATGTAAATGCGGCGTTTACTTACCATTTCTCACGCATTAGGGTTCGAACACTCGAACACCTATACGGATTCTCCTGCACAGTGGCAGATATGTAAATACGACATTTACTTACCATTTCTCACGCATTAGGGTTCGAACACTCGAACACCTATACGGATTCTCCTGCACAGTGGCAGATATGTAAATACAACGTTTCCTTACCATTTCTCACGCATTAGGGTTCGAACACTCGAACACCTATACGGATTCTCCTGCACAGTGGCAGATATGTAAATACAACGTTTCCTTACCATTTCTCACGCATTAGGGTTCGAACACTCGAACACCGATACGGATTCTCCTGCACAGTGGCAGATATGTAAATACGGCATTCACTTACCATTTCTCACGCATTAGGGTTCGAACACTCGAACACCTATACGGATTCTCCAGCACAGTGGCAGATATGTAAATACGGCATTCACTTACCATTTCTCACGCATTAGGGTTCGAACACTCGAACACCTATACGGATTCTCCTGCACAGTGGCAGATATGTAAATACAACGTTTCCTTACCATTTCTCACGCATTAGGGTTCGAACACTCAAACAGCTATACGGATTCTCCTGCACAGTGGCAGATATGTAAATGCGGCGTTTACTTACCATTTCTCACGCATTAGGGTTCGAACACTCGAACACCTATACGGATTCTCCTGCACAGTGGCAGATATGTAAATACGACATTTACTTACCATTTCTCACGCATTAGGGTTCGAACACTCGAACACCTATACGGATTCTCCTGCACAGTGGCAGATATGTAAATACAACGTTTCCTTACCATTTCTCACGCATTACGGTTCGAACACTCGAACACCTATACGGATTCTCCTGCACAGCGGCAGATATGTAAATGCGGCGTTCACTTACCATTTCTCACGCATTAGGGTTCGAACACTCGAACACCTATACGGATTCTCCTGCACAGCGGCAGATATTTAAATGCGGCGTTCACTTACCACTTCTCACGCATTAGGGTTCGAACACTCGAACACCTATACGGATTCTCCTGCCCAGCGGCAGATATGTTAATACAACGTTTCCTTACCATTTCTCACGCATTAGGGTTCGAACACTCGAACACCTATACGGATTCTCCTGCACAGTGGCAGATATGTAAATACAACGTTTCCTTACCATTTCTCACGCATTAGGGTTCGAACACTCGAACACCTATACGGATTCTCCTGCACAGTGGCAGATATGTAAATACAACGTTTCCTTACCATTTCTCACGCATTAGGGTTCGAACACTCGAACACCGATACGGATTCTCCTGCACAGTGGCAGATATGTAAATACGGCATTCACTTACCATTTCTCACGCATTAGGGTTCGAACACTCGAACACCTATACGGATTCTCCAGCACAGTGGCAGATATGTAAATACGGCATTCACTTACCATTTCTCACGCATTAGGGTTCGAACACTCGAACACCTATACGGATTCTCCTGCACGGTGGCAGATATGTAAATACAACGTTTCCTTACCATTTCTCACGCATTAGGGTTCGAACACTCAAACAGCTATACGGATTCTCCTGCACAGTGGCAGATATGTAAATGCGGCGTTTACTTACCATTTCTCACGCATTAGGGTTCGAACACTCGAACACCTATACGGATTCTCCTGCACAGTGGCAGATATGTAAATACGACATTTACTTACCATTTCTCACGCATTAGGGTTCGAACACTCGAACACCTATACGGATTCTCCTGCACAGTGGCAGATATGTAAATACAACGTTTCCTTACCATTTCTCACGCATTACGGTTCGAACACTCGAACACCTATACGGATTCTCCTGCACAGCGGCAGATATGTAAATGCGGCGTTCACTTACCATTTCTCACGCATTAGGGTTCGAACACTCGAACACCTATACGGATTCTCCTGCCCAGCGGCAGATATGTAAATACAACGTTTCCTTACCATTTCTCACGCATTAGGGTTCGAACACTCGAACACCTATACGGATTCTTCTGCACAGTGGCAGATATGTAAATGCGGCGTTTACTTACCATTTCTCACGCATTAGGGTTCGAAAACTCGAACACCTATACAGATTCTCCTGCACAGTGGCAGATATGTAAATACAACGTTTCCTTACCATTTCTCACGCATTAGGGTTCGAACACTCGAACACCTATACGGATTCTCCTGCACAGTGTACAACGTTTCCTTACCATTTCTCACGCATTAGGGTTCGAACACCCAAACACCTATACGGATTCTCCTGCACAGTGGCAGATATGTAAATGCGGCGTTTACTTACCATTTCTCATGCATTAGGGTTCGAACACTCGAACACCTATACGGATTCTCCTGCACAGTGGCAGATATGTAAATACGACATTTACTTACCATTTCTCACGCATTAGGGTTCGAACACTCGAACACCTATACGGATTCTCCTGCACAGTGGCAGATATGTAAATACAACGTTTCCTTACCATTTCTCACGCATTAGGGTTCGAACACTCGAACACCTATACGGATTCTCCTGCACAGCGCCAGATATGTAAATGCGGCGTTCACTTACCATTTCTCACGCATTAGGGTTCGAACACTCGAACACCTATACGGATTCTCCTGCCCAGCGGCAGATATGTAAATACAACGTTTCCTTACCATTTCTCACGCATCAGGGTTCGAACACTCGAACACCTATACGGATTCTCCTGCACAGTGGCAGATATGTAAATACAACGTTTCCTTACCATTTCTCACGCATTAGGGTTCGAACACTCAAACACCTATACGGGTTCTACTGCACAGTGGCAGATATGCAAATACAACGTTTCCTTCCATTTCTCACGCATTAGGGTTCGAACACTCGAACACCGATACGGATTCTCCTGCATAGTGGTAGATATGTAAATACGGCATTCACTTACCATTTCTCACGCATTAGGGTTCGAACACTCGAACACCTATACGGATTCTCCTGCACAGTGGCAGATATGTAAATACAACGTTTCCTTACCATTTCTCACGCATTAGGGTTCGAACACTCAAACACCTATACGGATTCTCCTGCATAGTGGCAGATATGTAAATGCGGCGTTTACTTACCATTTCTCACGCATTAGGGTTCGAACACTCGAACACCTATACGGATTCTCCTGCCCAGCGGCAGATATGTAAATACAACGTTTCCTTACCATTTCTCACGCATTGGGGTTCGAACACTCGAACACCTATACGGATTCTTCTGCACAGTGGCAGATATGTAAATGCGGCGTTTACTTACCATTTCTCACGCATTAGGGTTCGAACGCTCGAACACCTATACAGATTCTCCTGCATAGTGGCAGATATGTAAACACAACGTTTCCTTACCATTTCTCACGCATTAGGGTTCGAACACTCGAACACCTATACGGATTCTCCTGCACAGTGGCAGATATGGAAATACAACGTTTCCTTACCATTTCTCACGCATTAGGGTTCGAACACCCAAACACCTATACGGATTCTCCTGCACAGTGGCAGATATGTAAATGCGGCGTTTACTTACCATTTCTCACGCATTAGGGTTCGAACACTCGAACACCTATACGGATTCTCCTGCACAGTGGCAGATATGTAAATACAACGTTTCCTTACCATTTCTCACGCATTAGGGTTCGAACACTCGAACACCTATACGGATTCTCCTGCACAGCGGCAGATATGTAAATGCGGCGTTCACTTACCATTTCTCACGCATTAGGGTTCGAACACTCGAACACCTATACGGATTCTCCTGCCCAGCGGCAGATATGTAAATACAACGTTTCCTTACCATTTCTCACGCATTAGGGTTCGAACACTCGAACACCTATACGGATTCTTCTGCACAGTGGCAGATATGTAAATGCGGCGTTTACTTACCATTTCTCACGCATTAGGGTTCGAACGCTCGAACACCTATACAGATTCTCCTGCATAGTGGCAGATATGTAAACACAACGTTTCCTTACCATTTCTCACGCATTAGGGTTCGAACACTCGAACACCTATACGGATTCTCCTGCACAGTGGCAGATATGGAAATACAACGTTTCCTTACCATTTCTCACGCATTAGGGTTCGAACACCCAAACACCTATACGGATTCTCCTGCACAGTGGCAGATATGTAAATGCGGCGTTTACTTACCATTTCTCACGCATTAGGGTTCGAACACTCGAACACCTATACGGATTCTCCTGCACAGTGGCAGATATGTAAATACAACGTTTCCTTACCATTTCTCACGCATTAGGGTTCGAACACTCGAACACCTATACGGATTCTCCTGCACAGCGGCAGATATGTAAATGCGGCGTTCACTTACCATTTCTCACGCATTAGGGTTCGAACACTCGAACACCTATACGGATTCTCCTGCCCAGCGGCAGATATGTAAATACAACGTTTCCTTACCATTTCTCACGCATCAGGGTTCGAACACTCGAACACCTATACGGATTCTCCTGCACAGTGGCAGATATGTAAATACAACGTTTCCTTACCATTTCTCACGCATTAGGGTTCGAACACTCAAACACCTATACGGATTCTCCTGCACAGTGGCAGATAGGCAAATACAACGTTTCCTTCCATTTCTCACGCATTAGGGTTCGAACACTCGAACACCGATACGGATTCTCCTGCACAGTGGTAGATATGTAAATACGGCATTCACTTACCATTTCTCACGCATTAGGGTTCGAACACTCGAACACCTATACGGATTCTCCTGCACAGTGGCAGATATGTAAATACGGCATTCACTTACCATTTCTCACGCATTAGGGTTCGAACACTCGAACTCCTATACGGATTCTCCTGCACAGTGGCAGATATGTAAATACAACGTTTCCTTACCATTTCTCACGCATTAGGGTTCGAACACTCAAACCCCTATACGGATTCTCCTGCACAGTGGCAGATATGTAAATGCGGCGTTTACTTACCATTTCTCACGCATTAGGGTTCGAACACTCGAACACCTATACGGATTCTCCTGCACAGTGGCAGATATGTAAATACGACATTTACTTACCATTTCTCACGCATTAGGGTTCGAACACTCGAACACCTATACGGATTCTCCTGCACAGTGGCAGATATGTAAATACAACGTTTCCTTACCATTTCTCACGCATTAGGGTTCGAACACTCGAACACCTATACGGATTCTCCTGCACAGCGGCAGATATTTAAATGCGGCGTTCACTTACCATTTCTCACGCATTAGGGTTCGAACACTCGAACACCTATACGGATTCTCCTGCCCAGCGGCAGATATGTTAATACAACGTTTCCTTACCATTTCTCACGCATTAGGGTTCGAACACTCGAACACCTATACGGATTCTCCTGCACAGTGGCAGATATGTAAATACAACGTTTCCTTACCATTTCTCACGCATTAGGGTTCGAACACTCGAACACCTATACGGATTCTCCTGCACAGTGGCAGATATGTAAATACAACGTTTCCTTACCATTTCTCACGCATTAGGGTTCGAACACTCGAACACCGATACGGATTCTCCTGCACAGTGGCAGATATGTAAATACGGCATTCACTTACCATTTCTCACGCATTAGGGTTCGAACACTCGAACACCTATACGGATTCTCCTGCACAGTGGCAGATATGTAAATACAACGTTTCCTTACCATTTCTCACGCATTAGGGTTCGAACACTCAAACAGCTATACGGATTCTCCTGCACAGTGGCAGATATGTAAATGCGGCGTTTACTTACCATTTCTCACGCATTAGGGTTCGAACACTCGAACACCTATACGGATTCTCCTGCACAGTGGCAGATATGTAAATACGACATTTACTTACCATTTCTCACGCATTAGGGTTCGAACACTCGAACACCTATACGGATTCTCCTGCACAGTGGCAGATATGTAAATACAACGTTTCCTTACCATTTCTCACGCATTACGGTTCGAACACTCGAACACCTATACGGATTCTCCTGCACAGTGGCAGATATGTAAATACAACGTTTCCTTACCATTTCTCACGCATTAGGGTTCGAACACTCGAACACCTATACGGATTCTCCTGCACAGCGGCAGATATGTAAATGCGGCGTTCACTTACCATTTCTCACGCATTAGGGTTCGAACACTCGAACACCTATACGGATTCTCCTGCCCAGCGGCAGATATGTAAATACAACGTTTCCTTACCATTTCTCACGCATCAGGGTTCGAACACTCGAACACCTATACGGATTCTCCTGCACAGTGGCAGATATGTAAATACAACGTTTCCTTACCATTTCTCACGCATTAGGGTTCGAACACTCAAACACCTATACGGATTCTCCTGCACAGTGGCAGATAGGCAAATACAACGTTTCCTTCCATTTCTCACGCATTAGGGTTCGAACACTCGAACACCGATACGGATTCTCCTGCACAGTGGTAGATATGTAAATACGGCATTCACTTACCATTTCTCACGCATTAGGGTTCGAACACTCGAACACCTATACGGATTCTCCTGCACAGTGGCAGATATGTAAATACGGCATTCACTTACCATTTCTCACGCATTAGGGTTCGAACACTCGAACACCTATACGGATTCTCCTGCCCAGCGGCAGATATGTTAATACAACGTTTCCTTACCATTTCTCACGCATTAGGGTTCGAACACTCGAACACCTATACGGATTCTCCTGCACAGTGGCAGATATGTAAATACAACGTTTCCTTACCATTTCTCACGCATTAGGGTTCGAACACTCGAACACCTATACGGATTCTCCTGCACAGTGGCAGATATGTAAATACAACGTTTCCTTACCATTTCTCACGCATTAGGGTTCGAACACTCGAACACCGATACGGATTCTCCTGCACAGTGGCAGATATGTAAATACGGCATTCACTTACCATTTCTCACGCATTAGGGTTCGAACACTCGAACACCTATACGGATTCTCCTGCACAGTGGCAGATATGTAAATACAACGTTTCCTTACCATTTCTCACGCATTAGGGTTCGAACACTCAAACAGCTATACGGATTCTCCTGCACAGTGGCAGATATGTAAATGCGGCGTTTACTTACCATTTCTCACGCATTAGGGTTCGAACACTCGAACACCGATACGGATTCTCCTGCACAGTGGTAGATATGTAAATACGGCATTCACTTACCATTTCTCACGCATTAGGGTTCGAACACTCGAACACCTATACGGATTCTCCTGCACAGTGGCAGATATGTAAATACGGCATTCACTTACCATTTCTCACGCATTAGGGTTCGAACACTCGAACACCTATACGGATTCTCCTGCCCAGCGGCAGATATGTTAATACAACGTTTCCTTACCATTTCTCACGCATTAGGGTTCGAACACTCGAACACCTATACGGATTCTCCTGCACAGTGGCAGATATGTAAATACAACGTTTCCTTACCATTTCTCACGCATTAGGGTTCGAACACTCGAACACCTATACGGATTCTCCTGCACAGTGGCAGATATGTAAATACAACGTTTCCTTGCCATTTCTCACGCATTAGGGTTCGAACACTCGAACACCGATACGGATTCTCCTGCACAGTGGCAGATATGTAAATACGGCATTCACTTACCATTTCTCACGCATTAGGGTTCGAACACTCGAACACCTATACGGATTCTCCTGCACAGTGGCAGATATGTAAATACAACGTTTCCTTACCATTTCTCACGCATTAGGGTTCGAACACTCAAACAGCTATACGGATTCTCCTGCACAGTGGCAGATATGTAAATGCGGCGTTTACTTACCATTTCTCACGCATTAGGGTTCGAACACTCGAACACCTATACGGATTCTCCTGCACAGTGGCAGATATGTAAATACGACATTTACTTACCATTTCTCACGCATTAGGGTTCGAACACTCGAACACCTATACGGATTCTCCTGCACAGTGGCAGATATGTAAATACAACGTTTCCTTACCATTTCTCACGCATTACGGTTCGAACACTCGAACACCTATACGGATTCTCCTGCACAGTGGCAGATATGTAAATACAACGTTTCCTTACCATTTCTCACGCATTAGGGTTCGAACACTCGAACACCTATACGGATTCTCCTGCACAGCGGCAGATATGTAAATGCGGCGTTCACTTACCATTTCTCACGCATTAGGGTTCGAACACTCGAACACCTATACGGATTCTCCTGCCCAGCGGCAGATATGTAAATACAACGTTTCCTTACCATTTCTCACGCATCAGGGTTCGAACACTCGAACACCTATACGGATTCTCCTGCACAGTGGCAGATATGTAAATACAACGTTTCCTTACCATTTCTCACGCATTAGGGTTCGAACACTCAAACACCTATACGGATTCTCCTGCACAGTGGCAGATAGGCAAATACAACGTTTCCTTCCATTTCTCACGCATTAGGGTTCGAACACTCGAACACCGATACGGATTCTCCTGCACAGTGGTAGATATGTAAATACGGCATTCACTTACCATTTCTCACGCATTAGGGTTCGAACACTCGAACACCTATACGGATTCTCCTGCACAGTGGCAGATATGTAAATACGGCATTCACTTACCATTTCTCACGCATTAGGGTTCGAACACTCGAACACCTATACGGATTCTCCTGCACAGTGGCAGATATGTAAATACAACGTTTCTTTACCATTTCTCACGCATTAGGGTTCGAACACTCAAACACCTATACGGATTCTCCTGCACAGTGGCAGATATGTAAATGCGGCGTTTACTTACCATTTCTCACGCATTAGGGTTCGAACACTCGAACACCTATACGGATTCTCCTGCACAGTGGCAGATATGTAAATACGACATTTACTTACCATTTCTCACGCATTAGGGTTCGAACACTCGAACACCTATACGGATTCTCCTGCACAGTGGCAGATATGTAAATACAACGTTTCCTTACCATTTCTCACGCATTAGGGTTCGAACACTCGAACACCTATACGGATTCTCCTGCACAGCGGCAGATATTTAAATGCGGCGTTCACTTACCATTTCTCACGCATTAGGGTTCGAACACTCGAACACCTATACGGATTCTCCTGCCCAGCGGCAGATATGTTAATACAACGTTTCCTTACCATTTCTCACGCATTAGGGTTCGAACACTCGAACACCTATACGGATTCTCCTGCACAGTGGCAGATATGTAAATACAACGTTTCCTTACCATTTCTCACGCATTAGGGTTCGAACACTCGAACACCTATACGGATTCTCCTGCACAGTGGCAGATATGTAAATACAACGTTTCCTTACCATTTCTCACGCATTAGGGTTCGAACACTCGAACACCGATACGGATTCTCCTGCACAGTGGCAGATATGTAAATACGGCATTCACTTACCATTTCTCACGCATTAGGGTTCGAACACTCGAACACCTATACGGATTCTCCTGCACAGTGGCAGATATGTAAATACAACGTTTCCTTACCATTTCTCACGCATTAGGGTTCGAACACTCAAACAGCTATACAGATTCTCCTGCACAGTGGCAGATATGTAAATGCGGCGTTTACTTACCATTTCTCACGCATTAGGGTTCGAACACTCGAACACCTATACGGATTCTCCTGCACAGTGGCAGATATGTAAATACGACATTTACTTACCATTTCTCACGCATTAGGGTTCGAACACTCGAACACCTATACGGATTCTCCTGCACAGTGGCAGATATGTAAATACAACGTTTCCTTACCATTTCTCACGCATTACGGTTCGAACACTCGAACACCTATACGGATTCTCCTGCACAGCGGCAGATATGTAAATGCGGCGTTCACTTACCATTTCTCACGCATTAGGGTTCGAACACTCGAACACCTATACGGATTCTCCTGCCCAGCGGCAGATATGTAAATACAACGTTTCCTTACCATTTCTCACGCATTAGGGTTCGAACACTCGAACACCTATACGGATTCTTCTGCACAGTGGCAGATATGTAAATGCGGCGTTTACTTACCATTTCTCACGCATTAGGGTTCGAACACTCGAACACCTATACAGATTCTCCTGCACAGTGGCAGATATGTAAATACAACGTTTCCTTACCATTTCTCACGCATTAGGGTTCGAACACTCGAACACCTATACGGATTCTCCTGCACAGTGTACAACGTTTCCTTACCATTTCTCACGCATTAGGGTTCGAACACCCAAACACCTATACGGATTCTCCTGCACAGTGGCAGATATGTAAATGCGGCGTTTACTTACCATTTCTCACGCATTAGGGTTCGAACACTCGAACACCTATACGGATTCTCCTGCACAGTGGCAGATATGTAAATACGACATTTACTTACCATTTCTCACGCATTAGGGTTCGAACACTCGAACACCTATACGGATTCTCCTGCACAGTGGCAGATATGTAAATACAACGTTTCCTTACCATTTCTCACGCATTAGGGTTCGAACACTCGAACACCTATACGGATTCTCCTGCACAGCGCCAGATATGTAAATGCGGCGTTCACTTACCATTTCTCACGCATTAGGGTTCGAACACTCGAACACCTATACGGATTCTCCTGCCCAGCGGCAGATATGTAAATACAACGTTTCCTTACCATTTCTCACGCATCAGGGTTCGAACACTCGAACACCTATACGGATTCTCCTGCACAGTGGCAGATATGTAAATACAACGTTTCCTTACCATTTCTCACGCATTAGGGTTCGAACACTCAAACACCTATACGGATTCTACTGCACAGTGGCAGATATGCAAATACAACGTTTCCTTCCATTTCTCACGCATTAGGGTTCGAACACTCGAACACCGATACGGATTCTCCTGCACAGTGGTAGATATGTAAATACGGCATTCACTTACCATTTCTCACGCATTAGGGTTCGAACACTCGAACACCTATACGGATTCTCCTGCACAGTGGCAGATATGTAAATACGGCATTCACTTACCATTTCTCACGCATTAGGGTTCGAACACTCGAACACCTATACGGATTCTCCTGCACAGTGGCAGATATGTAAATACAACGTTTCCTTACCATTTCTCACGCATTAGGGTTCGAACACTCAAACACCTATACGGATTCTCCTGCACAGTGGCAGATATGTAAATGCGGCGTTTACTTACCATTTCTCACGCATTAGGGTTCGAACACTCGAACACCTATACGGATTCTCCTGCCCAGCGGCAGATATGTAAATACAACGTTTCCTTACCATTTCTCACGCATTAGGGTTCGAACACTCGAACACCTATACGGATTCTTCTGCACAGTGGCAGATATGTAAATGCGGCGTTTACTTACCATTTCTCAGGCATTAGGGTTCGAACACTCGAACACCTATACAGATTCTCCTGCACAGTGGCAGATATGTAAACACAACGTTTCCTTACCATTTCTCACGCATTAGGGTTCGAACACTCGAACACCTATACGGATTCTCCTGCACAGTGGCAGATATGGAAATACAACGTTTCCTTACCATTTCTCACGCATTAGGGTTCGAACACCCAAACACCTATACGGATTCTCCTGCACAGTGGCAGATATGTAAATGCGGCGTTTACTTACCATTTCTCACGCATTAGGGTTCGAACACTCGAACACCTATACAGATTCTCCTGCACAGTGGCAGATATGTAAATACAACGTTTCCTTACCATTTCTCACGCATTAGGGTTCGAACACTCGAACACCTATACGGATTCTCCTGCACAGTGTACAACGTTTCCTTACCATTTCTCACGCATTAGGGTTCGAACACCCAAACACCTATACGGATTCTCCTGCACAGTGGCAGATATGTAAATGCGGCGTTTACTTACCATTTCTCACGCATTAGGGTTCGAACACTCGAACACCTATACGGATTCTCCTGCACAGTGGCAGATATGTAAATACGACATTTACTTACCATTTCTCACGCATTAGGGTTCGAACACTCGAACACCTACACGGATTCTCCTGCACAGTGGCAGATATGTAAATACAACGTTTCCTTACCATTTCTCACGCATTAGGGTTCGAACACTCGAACACCTATACGGATTCTCCTGCACAGCGCCAGATATGTAAATGCGGCGTTCACTTACCATTTCTCACGCATTAGGGTTCGAACACTCGAACACCTATACGGATTCTCCTGCCCAGCGGCAGATATGTAAATACAACGTTTCCTTACCATTTCTCACGCATCAGGGTTCGAACACTCGAACACCTATACGGATTCTCCTGCACAGTGGCAGATATGTAAATACAACGTTTCCTTACCATTTCTCACGCATTAGGGTTCGAACACTCAAACACCTATACGGATTCTACTGCACAGTGGCAGATATGCAAATACAACGTTTCCTTCCATTTCTCACGCATTAGGGTTCGAACACTCGAACACCGATACGGATTCTCCTGCACAGTGGTAGATATGAAAATACGGCATTCACTTACCATTTCTCACGCATTAGGGTTCGAACACTCGAACACCTATACGGATTCTCCTGCACAGTGGCAGATATGTAAATACGGCATTCACTTACCATTTCTCACGCATTAGGGTTCGAACACTCGAACACCTATACGGATTCTCCTGCACAGTGGCAGATATGTAAATACAACGTTTCCTTACCATTTCTCACGCATTAGGGTTCGAACACTCAAACACCTATACGGATTCTCCTGCACAGTGGCAGATATGTAAATGCGGCGTTTACTTACCATTTCTCACGCATTAGGGTTCGAACACTCGAACACCTATACGGATTCTCCTGCCCAGCGGCAGATATGTAAATACAACGTTTCCTTACCATTTCTCACGCATTAGGGTTCGAACACCCAAACACCTATACGGATTCTCCTGCACAGTGGCAGATATGTAAATGCGGCGTTTACTTACCATTTCTCACGCATTAGGGTTCGAACACTCGAACACCTATACAGATTCTCCTGCACAGTGGCAGATATGTAAATACAACGTTTCCTTACCATTTCTCACGCATTAGGGTTCGAACACTCGAACACCTATACGGATTCTCCTGCACAGTGTACAACGTTTCCTTACCATTTCTCACGCATTAGGGTTCGAACACCCAAACACCTATACGGATTCTCCTGCACAGTGGCAGATATGTAAATGCGGCGTTTACTTACCATTTCTCACGCATTAGGGTTCGAACACTCGAACACCTATACGGATTCTCCTGCACAGTGGCAGATATGTAAATACGACATTTACTTACCATTTCTCACGCATTAGGGTTCGAACACTCGAACACCTATACGGATTCTCCTGCACAGTGGCAGATATGTAAATACAACGTTTCCTTACCATTTCTCACGCATTAGGGTTCGAACACTCGAACACCTATACGGATTCTCCTGCACAGCGCCAGATATGTAAATGCGGCGTTCACTTACCATTTCTCACGCATTAGGGTTCGAACACTCGAACACCTATACGGATTCTCCTGCCCAGCGGCAGATATGTAAATACAACGTTTCCTTACCATTTCTCACGCATCAGGGTTCGAACACTCGAACACCTATACGGATTCTCCTGCCACAGTGGCAGATATGTAAATACAACGTATCTTACCATTTCTCACGCATTAGGGTTCGAACACTCAAACACCTATACGGATTCTACTGCACAGTGGCAGATATGCAAATACAACGTTTTCTTTCCATTTCTCACGCATTAGGGTTCGAACACTCGAACACCGATACGGATTCTCCTGCATAGTGGTAGATATGTAATACGGCATTCACTTACCATTTCTCACGCATTAGGGTTCGAACACTCGAACACCTATACGGATTCTCCTGCACAGTGGCAGATATGTAAATACAACGTTTCCTTACCATTTCTCACGCATTAGGTTCGAACACTCAAACACCTATACGGATTCTCCTGCATAGTGGCAGATATGTAAATGCGGCGTTTACTTACCATTTCTCACGCATTAGGGTTCGAACACTCGAACACCTATACGGATTCTCCTGCCCAGCGGCAGATATGTAAATACAACGTTCCTTACCATTTCTCACGCATTAGGGTTCGAACACTCGAACACCTATACGGATTCTCCTGCACAGCGCCAGATATGTAAATGCGGCGTTCACTTACCATTTCTCACGCATTAGGGTTCGAACACTCGAACACCTATACGGATTCTCCTGCCCAGCGGCAGATATGTAAATACAACGTTTCCTTACCATTTCTCACGCATCAGGGTTCGAACACCTCGAACACCTATACGGATTCTCCTGCACAGTGGCAGTATGGAAATACAACGTTTCCTTACCATTTCTCACGCATTAGGGTTCGAACACCCAAACACCTATACGGATTCTCCTGCACAGTGGCAGATATGTAAATGCGGCGTTTACTTACCATTTCTCACGCATTAGGGTTCGAACACTCGAACACCTATACGGATTCTCCTGCCCAGCGGCAGATATGTAAATACAACGTTTCCTTACCATTTCTCACGCATTAGGGTTCGAACACTCGAACACCTATACGGATTCTTCTGCACAGTGGCAGATATGTAAATGCGGCGTTTACTTACCATTTCTCAGGCATTAGGGTTCGAACACTCGAACACCTATACAGATTCTCCTGCAGAGTGGCAGATATGTAAACACAACGTTTCCTTACCATTTCTCACGCATTAGGGTTCGAACACTCGAACACCTATACGGATTCTCCTGCACAGTGGCAGATATGGAAATACAACGTTTCCTTACCATTTCTCACGCTTAGGGTTCGAACACCCAAACACCTATACGGATTCTCCTGCACAGTGGCAGATATGTAAATGCGGCGTTTACTTACCATTTCTCACGCATTAGGGTTCGAACACTCGAACACCTATACAGATTCTCCTGCACAGTGGCAGATATGTAAATACAACGTTTCCTTACCATTTCTCACGCATTAGGGTTCGAACACTCGAACACCTATACGGATTCTCCTGCACAGTGTACAACGTTTCCTTACCATTTCTCACGCATTAGGGTTCGAACACCCAAACACCTATACGGATTCTCCTGCACAGTGGCAGATATGTAAATGCGGCGTTTACTTACCATTTCTCACGCATTAGGGTTCGAACACTCGAACACCTATACGGATTCTCCTGCACAAGTGGCAGATATGTAAATACGACATTTACTTACCATTTCTCACGCATTAGGGTTCGAACACTCGAACACCTATACGGATTCTCCTGCACAGTGGCAGATATGTAATACAACGTTTCCTTACCATTTCTCACGCATTAGGGTTCGAACACTCGAACAGCCTATACGGATTCTCCTGCACAGCGCCAGATATGTAAATGCGGCGTTCACTTACCATTTCTCACGCATTAGGGTTCGAACACTCGAACACCTATACGGATTCTCCTGCCCAGCGGCAGATATGTAAATACAACGTTTCCTTACCATTTCTCACGCATCAGGGTTCGAACACTCGAACACCTATACGGATTCTCCTGCACAGTGGCAGATATGTAATACAACGTTCCTTACCATTTCTCACGCATTAGGGTTCGAACACTCAAACACCTATACGGATTCTACTGCACAGTGGCAGATATGCAAATACAACGTTTTCTTCCATTTCTCACGCATTAGGGTTCGAACACTCGAACACCGATACGGATTCTCCTGCATAGTGGTAGATATGTAAATACGGCATTCACTTACAATTTCTCACGCATTGGGGTTCGAACACTCGAACACCTATACGGATTCTCCTGCACAGTGGCAGATATGTAAATACAACGTTTCCTTACCATTTCTCACGCATTAGGGTTCGAACACTCAAACACCTATACGGATTCTCCTGCATAGTGGCAGATATGTAAATGCGGCGTTTACTTACCATTTCTCACGCATTAGGGTTCGAACACTCGAACACCTATACGGATTCTCCTGCCCAGCGGCAGATATGTAAATAACAACGTTTCCTTACCATTTCTCACGCATTAGGGTTCGAACACTCGAACACCTATACGGATTCTTCTGCACAGTGGCAGATATGTAAATGCGGCGTTTACTTACCATTTCTCACGCATTAGGGTACGAACGCTCGAACACCTATACAGATTCTCCTGCATAGTGGCAGATATGTAAACACAACGTTTCCTTACCATTTCTCACGCATTAGGGTTCGAACACTCGAACACCTATACGGATTCTCCTGCACAGTGGCAGATATGGAAATACAACGTTTCTTACCATTTCTCACGCATTAGGGTTCGAACACCCAAACACCTATACGGATTCTCCTGCACAGTGGCAGATATGTAAATGCGGCGTTTACTTACCATTTCTCACGCATTAGGGTTCGAACACTCGAACACCTATACGGATTCTCCTGCACAGTGGCAGATATGTAATACAAACGTTTCCTTACCATTTCTCACGCATTAGGGTTCGAACACTCGAACACCTATACGGATTCTCCTGCACAGCGCAGATATGTAATGCGGCGTTCACTTACCATTTCTCACGCATTAGGGTTCGAACACTCGAACACCTATACGGATTCTTCTGCACAGTGGCAGATATGTAATTGCGGCGTTTACTTACCATTTCCTCAGGCATTAGGGTTCGAACACTCGAACACCTATACAGATTCTCCTGCAGAGTGGCAGATATGTAAACACAACGTTTCTCCTTACCATTTCTCACGCATTAGGGTTCGAACACTCGAACACCTATACGGATTCTCCTGCACAGTGGCAGATATGGAAATACAACGTTTCCTTACCATTTCTCACGCATTAGGGTTCGAACACCCAAACACCTATACGGATTCTCCTGCACAGTGGCAGATATGTAAATGCGGCGTTTACTTACCATTTCTCACGCATTAGGGTTCGAACACTCGAACACCTATACAGATTCTCCTGCACAGTGGCAGATATTGTAAATACAACGTTTCCTTACCATTTCTCACGCATTAGGGTTCGAACACTCGAACACCTATACGGATTCTCCTGCACAGTGTACAACGTTTCCTACCATTTCTCACGCATTAGGGTTCGAACACCCAAACACCTATACGGATTCTCCCTGCACAGTGGCAGATATGTAAATGCGGCGTTTACTTACCATTTCTCACGCATTAGGGTTCGAACACTCGAACACCTATACGGATTCTCCTGCACAGTGGCAGATATGTAAATACGACATTTACTTACCATTTCTCACGCATTAGGGTTCGAACACTCGAACACCTATACGGATTCTCCTGCACAGTGGCAGATATGTAAATACAACGTTTTCCTTACCATTTCTCACGCATTAGGGTTCGAACACTCGAACACCTATACGGATTCTCCTGCACAGCGCCAGATATGTAAATGCGGCGTTCACTTACCATTTCTCACGCATTAGGGTTCGAACACTCGAACACCTATACGGATTCTCCTGCCCAGCGGCAGATATGTAAATACACGTTTCCTTACCATTTCTCACGCATCAGGGTTCGAACACTCGAACACCTATACGGATTCTCCTGCACAGTGGCAGATATGTAAATACAACGTTTCCTTACCATTTCTCACGCATTAGGGTTCGAACACTCAAACACCTATACGGATTCTACTGCACAGTGGCAGATATGCAAATACAACGTTTTCTTCCATTTCTCACGCATTAGGGTTCGAACACTCGAACACCGATACGGATTCTCCTGCATAGTGGTAGATATGTAAATACGGCATTCACTTACCATTTCTCACGCATTGGGTTCGAACACTCGAACACCTATACGGATTCTCCTGCACAGTGGCAGATATGTAAATACAACGTTTCCTTACCATTTCTCACGCATTAGGGTTCGAACACTCAAACACCTATACGGATTCTCCTGCATAGTGGCAGATATGTAAATGCGGCGTTTACTTACCATTTCTCACGCATTAGGGTTCGAACACTCGAACACCTATACGGATTCTCCTGCCCAGCGGCAGATATGTAAATACAACGTTTCCTTACCATTTCTCACGCATTAGGGTTCGAACACTCGAACACCTATACGGATTCTTCTGCACAGTGGCAGATATGTAAATGCGGCGTTTACTTACCATTTCTCACGCATTAGGGTTCGAACGCTCGAACACCTATACAGATTCTCCTGCATAGTGGCAGATATGTAAACACAACGTTTCCTTACCATTTCTCACGCATTAGGGTTCGAACACTCGAACACCTATACGGATTCTCCTGCACAGTGGCAGATATGGAAATACAACGTTTCCTTACCATTTCTCACGCATTAGGGTTCGAACACCCAAACACCTATACGGATTCTCCTGCACAGTGGCAGATATGTAAATGCGGCGTTTACTTACCATTTCTCACGCATTAGGGTTCGAACACTCGAACACCTATACGGATTCTCCTGCACAGTGGCAGATATGTAAATACAACGTTTCCTTACCATTTCTCACGCATTAGGGTTCGAACACTCGAACACCTATACGGATTCTCCTGCACAGCGGCAGATATGTAAATGCGGCGTTCACTTACCATTTCTCACGCATTAGGGTTCGAACACTCGAACACCTATACGGATTCTCCTGCCCAGCGGCAGATATGTAAATACAACGTTTCCTTACCATTTCTCACGCATCAGGGTTCGAACACTCGAACACCTATACGGATTCTCCTGCACAGTGGCAGATATGTAAATACAACGTTTCCTTACCATTTCTCACGCATTAGGGTTCGAACACTCAAACACCTATACGGATTCTCCTGCACAGTGGCAGATAGGCAAATACAACGTTTCCTTCCATTTCTCACGCATTAGGGTTCGAACACTCGAACACCGATACGGATTCTCCTGCACAGTGGTAGATATGTAAATACGGCATTCACTTACCATTTCTCACGCATTAGGGTTCGAACACTCGAACACCTATACGGATTCTCCTGCACAGTGGCAGATATGTAAATACAACGTTTCCTTACCATTTCTCACGCATTAGGGTTCGAACACTCAAACACCTATACGGATTCTCCTGCACAGTGGCAGATATGTAAATGCGGCGTTTACTTACCATTTCTCACGCATTAGGGTTCGAACACTCGAACACCTATACGGATTCTCCTGCACAGTGGCAGATATGTAAATACGACATTTACTTACCATTTCTCACGCATTAGGGTTCGAACACTCGAACACCTATACGGATTCTCCTGCACAGTGGCAGATATGTAAATACAACGTTTCCTTACCATTTCTCACGCATTAGGGTTCGAACACTCGAACACCTATACGGATTCTCCTGCACAGCGGCAGATATTTAAATGCGGCGTTCACTTACCATTTCTCACGCATTAGGGTTCGAACACTCGAACACCTATACGGATTCTCCTGCCCAGCGGCAGATATGTTAATACAACGTTTCCTTACCATTTCTCACGCATTAGGGTTCGAACACTCGAACACCTATACGGATTCTCCTGCACAGTGGCAGATATGTAAATACAACGTTTCCTTACCATTTCTCACGCATTAGGGTTCGAACACTCGAACACCTATACGGATTCTCCTGCACAGTGGCAGATATGTAAATACAACGTTTCCTTACCATTTCTCACGCATTAGGGTTCGAACACTCGAACACCGATACGGATTCTCCTGCACAGTGGCAGATATGTAAATACGGCATTCACTTACCATTTCTCACGCATTAGGGTTCGAACACTCGAACACCTATACGGATTCTCCTGCACAGTGGCAGATATGTAAATACAACGTTTCCTTACCATTTCTCACGCATTAGGGTTCGAACACTCAAACAGCTATACGGATTCTCCTGCACAGTGGCAGATATGTAAATGCGGCGTTTACTTACCATTTCTCACGCATTAGGGTTCGAACACTCGAACACCTATACGGATTCTCCTGCACAGTGGCAGATATGTAAATACGACATTTACTTACCATTTGTCACGCATTAGGGTTCGAACACTCGAACACCTATACGGATTCTCCTGCACAGTGGCAGATATGTAAATACAACGTTTGCTTACCATTTCTCACGCATTACGGTTCGAACACTCGAACACCTATACGGATTCTCCTGCACAGCGGCAGATATGTAAATGCGGCGTTCACTTACCATTTCTCACGCATTAGGGTTCGAACACTCGAACACCTATACGGATTCTCCTGCCCAGCGGCAGATATGTAAATACAACGTTTCCTTACAATTTCTCACGCATTAGGGTTCGAACACTCGAACACCTATACGGATTCTCCTGCACAGTTGCAGATATGTAAATACAACGTTTCCTTACCATTTCTCACGCATTAGGGTTCGAACACTCGAACACCTATACGGATTCTCCTGCACAGTGTACAACGTTTCCTTACCATTTCTCACGCATTAGGGTTCGAACACCCAAACACCTATACGGATTCTCCTGCACAGTGGCAGATATGTAAATGCGGCGTTTACTTACCATTTCTCACGCATTAGGGTTCGAACACTCGAACACCTATACGGATTCTCCTGCACAGTGGCAGATATGTAAATACGACATTTACTTACCATTTCTCACGCATTAGGGTTCGAACACTCGAACACCTATACGGATTCTCCTGCACAGTGGCAGATATGTAAATACAACGTTTCCTTACCATTTCTCACGCATTAGGGTTCGAACACTCGAACACCTATACGGATTCTCCTGCACAGCGCCAGATATGTAAATGCGGCGTTCACTTACCATTTCTCACGCATTAGGGTTCGAACACTCGAACACCTATACGGATTCTCCTGCCCAGCGGCAGATATGTAAATACAACGTTTCCTTACCATTTCTCACGCATCAGGGTTCGAACACTCGAACACCTATACGGATTCTCCTGCACAGTGGCAGATATGTAAATACAACGTTTCCTTACCATTTCTCACGCATTAGGGTTCGAACACTCAAACACCTATACGGATTCTACTGCACAGTGGCAGATATGCAAATACAACGTTTCCTTCCATTTCTCACGCATTAGGGTTCGAACACTCGAACACCGATACGGATTCTCCTGCACAGTGGTAGATATGTAAATACGGCATTCACTTACCATTTCTAACGCATTAGGGTTCGAACACTCGAACACCTATACGGATTCTCCTGCACAGTGGCAGATATGTAAATACGGCATTCACTTACCATTTCTCACGCATTAGGGTTCGAACACTCGAACACCTATACGGATTCTCCTGCACAGTGGCAGATATGTAAATACAACGTTTCCATACCATTTCTCACGCATTAGGGTTCGAACACTCAAACACCTAGACGGATTCTCCTGCACAGTGGCAGATATGTAAATGCGGCGTTTACTTACCATTTCTCACGCATTAGGGTTCGAACACTCGAACACCTATACGGATTCTCCTGCCCAGCGGCAGATATGTAAATACAACGTTTCCTTACCATTTCTCACGCATTAGGGTTCGAACACTCGAACACCTATACGGATTCTTCTGCACAGTGGCAGATATGTAAATGCGGCGTTTACTTACCATTTCTCAGCCATTAGGGTTCGAACACTCGAACACCTATACAGATTCTCCTGCACAGTGGCAGATATGTAAACACAACGTTTCCTTACCATTTCTCACGCATTAGGGTTCGAACACTCGAACACCTATACGGATTCTCCTGCACAGTGGCAGATATGGAAATACAATGTTTCCTTACCATTTCTCACGCATTAGGTTTCGAACACCCAAACACCTATACGGATTCTCCTGCACAGTGGCAGATATGTAAATGCGGCGTTTACTTACCATTTCTCACGCATTAGGGTTCGAACACTCGAACACCTATACGGATTCTCCTGCACAGTGGCAGATATGTAAATACGGCATTTACTTACCATTTCTCACGCATTAGGGTTCGAACACTCGAACACCTATACGGATTCTCCTGCACAGTGGCAGATATGTAAATACAACGTTTCCTTACCATTTCTCACGCATTAGGGTTCGAACACTCGAACACCTATACGGATTCTCCTGCACAGCGGTAGATATGTAAATGCGGCGTTCACTTACCATTTCTCACGCATTAGGGTTCGAACACTCGAACACCTATACGGATTCTCCTGCCCAGCGGCAGATATGTAAATACAACGTTTCCTTACCATTTCTCACGCATCAGGGTTCGAACACTCGAACACCTATACGGATTCTCCTGCACGGTGGCAGTTATGTAAATACAACGTTTCCTTACCATTTCTCACGCATTAGGGTTCGAACAGTCAAACACCTATGCGGATTCTCCTGCACAGTGGCAGATATGTAAATACAACGTTTCCTTACCATTTCTCACGCATTAGGGTTCGAACACTCAAACAGCTATACGGATTCTCCTGCACAGTGGCAGATATGTAAATGCGCCGTTTACTTACCATTTCTCACGCATTAGGGTTCGAACACTCGAACACCTATACGGATTCTCCTGCACAGTGGCAGATATGTAAATACGACATTTACTTACCATCTCTCACGCATTAGGCTTCGAACACTCGAACACCTATACGGATTCTCCTGCACAGTGGCAGATATGGAAATACAACGTTTCCTTACCATTTCTCACGCATTACGGTTCGAACACTCGAACACCTATACGGATTCTCCTGCACAGCGGCAGATATGTAAATGCGGCGTTCACTTACCATTTCTCACGCATTAGGGTTCGAACACTCGAACACCTATACGGATTCTCCTGCCCAGCGGCAGATATGTAAATACAACGTTTCCTTACCATTTCTCACGCATTAGGGTTGGAACACTCGAACACCAATACGGATTCTTCTGCACAGTGGCAGATATGTAAATGCGGCGTTTACTTACCATTTCTCACGCATTAGGGTTCGAACACTCGAACACCTATACAGATTCTCCTCCACAGTGGCAGATATGTAAATACAACGTTTCCTTACCATTTCTCACGCATTAGGGTTCGAACACTCGAACACCTATACGGATTCTCCTGCACAGTGGCAGATATGGAAATACAACGTTTCCTTACCATTTCTCACGCATTAG